>VWZE01011215.1:58040-141367 GCA_013396675.1 Eubucco bourcierii
TCTTTCGCAGCTGAGACCCTCTTGCGGGGAGGGAGCGCCCTTAGTTGAGGGCAGCTGTTCCCCTCCGCGGGAGACGAGGGTCGGGGTCTCCGCGCCGTGGGCAGGAGGCTGCTGGCGTGGGAGGGAAGGGGATCCCGCGGAGTGGGGAGAGGCCCGGGGCTCTCTGTGGGCAAGGGGAGAGATGAGCCCCGAGCACCCGCTGCGCTGACGATTGCCCCCCGGGCTTGCTGTGGGCTGCGTGAGGGGGAACCGCGGAGGGAGGTTACTGACCCCAGCGGCTCCCCCCCTCCTCCAGGCCCGGGACTCCCCACGGTGGTGGTGCCCCCTTCTCCCCCCGCATACCCGCCCGCACGCCTGCCCTTCCCCGGCCCTCGCCCGTACCTTTCCTTTTTCCGTCCCCAGTCCGTTTCTGTGCGAGCTTGCCCTGCTGGGTGCAGCCGGCGGAAACCAGCCGCGTTCTCTGTTGTAGGTGCTCAAAAGAAGTTGCAAATCAACTTTTGCCACTCAGATGCATGTAGTTTCTCTACAGGAAAATATTAAGTGTTTTTCAGGGATGGGAAGCTGGTGGAGCTCTTGGGAACAGCTACAGCATTGTGAAAGCGTGGAGCTGTTTTTGTGGGAGCTGTACTGATTGTTAAAGGAAATAAATCCCTAATTATTATGACTTTTTGTTCTGTCCTATCTTCTTTTACCATTCTTTCTGTCTCACTTTCATACCAACAGATTTTGAGAAGAGAGGGAAGAAAGAAGTGTGTCCAATACTGGATCAGTTTCTTTGTCATGTTGCTAAGACTGGAGAGACAATGTAAGTGTGACTTTTTTTGTTGGTGATCTTTAGTTGTGGCATATGACTTTAAATGCAGAAATGTTCATGAGATGCTACTGGATTCTCTTTCCATCTGCAGATTACTTCTGAGTGCTAAATAAGCTTTCTGTAGTTTCCATTTAGTTTTGGGTGGATTAGTTTTGTTTGCTGGGGTGGTTAGTTTTATCGAACAGAGAGACTAGGCTTTGCTCAGGGATATCTGTGAGGTCTTAGAGATCCTGGTTAGTATACTAAACCTGTTGCTTTTTCTACGTTTTAGTTGGCGTTCAGGTTGTTTTAAGTGGAAAGTTCAGACCCCTATTGTAATGCCTGTTATGTAGTTGTGTATTGTTGTAGTGCCTGTTTGTGTGCTGTATCTAACAGTTACATAGAGATAAAATGGTTCAGATGGTTTCTTAGGCTTTGTAGGCAGTGCTGGGTGACGATTGTGTGTGGTGAAGAGGGAAGAGTCACGTAGGTGCTTTCTGCAGAGGAGACATGGGAACTGCTCAGACTTTCAGCAGCTGCTAGTTTTTGAGCTTACAGGAGAGTTTCACTTTTCCTGGTCTTTTTCACAGCTCACCCTCGTGGTTTTCTGTCCGAAGGTGAGATGTAGCGGGAAGGAGCTGGACTCCTTGTCAGGGATGAGCGCGGAGCTGTGCTGGGTAACTTCCTTGCTGGATCACTATTTGGCAGGAAGGGGAAAGGCTTCCCTGGGTGCGTTGCTATAGAGTTGCTCACTTTCTGGCTCCCAGGCAGTCTCCTTGGTTTTGAGGCCTAGTGCCAGGCTACAGGCTTCAGTAAGAGCTGTGTGCTTTTAGCAGTGTTTTGTTAGCGGCCAGTGGTCGCAGGGGCTTTGCTCGGGTTTCCAGAATCCCTCTAACTTGTAAGAGGTTTGCAGGTTTTGCTTTTCTGTTTTGTTTTGGCGGGGTGGGGGTGGGGGGTGGGGGGGGTGAGGTGTCCGTAGCGTGCTAGTACGTCGTGAATTAATGGCTTTGAAAGGAAAACAAGTTCTGAAATGTACTTTACTCTTTCAGTAGAAGACTTGGACTCAGCAGAAATACACAGCTATAATGTTTCATATTTTGGGGTAGTTCATATTTTAGTATGGGCTTACTGTTGTGTGTTTTGTCTGAGTAATGTTTGAAATATTTTTCTGCTGTTCTGAAATATTTCTTTAGGTGGTTGTTACTGTTTCTACCACTACTAAATCTATTCCAAAATAATTTAAAAATGTTATTTTTATCAGGGCAAGTTCCTAGGAAAATTCAAGAGTTTATTCATTCCTAAAGTTTCAAACAGGGAAGAAATTATTTCATTTGGGAAAGTTAGGTGTGTTGTTTTGGGTTTTTTAAACTCCTATTTAATTATTGCAAGCTATTGCTTAACTCTGAGCTGGTATGCATTGTCTGGAACTTCATGGAGACCCCGGCCTTTTGTGTTTGAAGGGTTTTCTTTGGCTGTCATTCAGGTTTGTAGCTTTTTCCCAGCATTTAAAAAAACTTTAAGTAGCATAGAATTATCCTTTAAGAATTCTGTGATTCTATGAGTCAAATGTAGGCATCGTAACTAACTAGTATGATTTAGGGACACACCTGGAAATATTGTCCCATAATACTGAATTTTCTTCCCATTATGTACCCAAGTCTGTATTTCTTCATCAAATATGTGTCTGTTTTCATTGGTGTGTGTTCTGTATCAAGGTATCAGGAAGACATGACTGAGAATTAAAATCTTACAGTTTATGTAAAAATTGGTGATATGCAGTAAAAGAACTTAATGTCTGTTTAAGCTAGTACAGCCCGAGCACTCTAGAAGTGTTCTTTACTCCACAAACACAACAAATACATGTCAGTTAAAAACCAGATAAATAAAGAATATTTATGATTTTGTGTAGAAGTAGCTTTATTTAATAGAAACCTAAACCAGTAATAAGTAGATTGCCTTGGAATGAGAAGATGAAATCCAAAGTAATGGTTTGTAGTGATATTGATTAGGATTTTTATGAAGTTCAGAGCCCAGTTTCAAAGGGTGGTTAAGTCCAGAGTAATTGCACAACTGGTTTGCAGCCTTATTTATTGAAAAACAATGGATGTTACTTTGTCACAGTCTGTTCCTGAAGGAGCTCACGAAAAGTACCAGGGCAAATAAGGACAAGTGAAATATCAAGTATTTTTGCTTTGAGTTATTGTTACTAGTGTGAGAAGATATAAAGCATTTACCAGGGTTCTCTCAGTTCATTGACTTTGTTCCCTGGCAAACACTGATTTTTAGCTGATACATTCTGACTTAAATGCAGGGTGTTCTCACTCTCCACACCCCATACCTCTTCTGGGCATAGTTGCAGCAGATCTTGTCAACAATTAGTAAACTTGGTTTGAAAGGGTGCTAATGAAGTAAATTAATATGTTCTCATCAAAGCAGGATCGTGGCTTATAGAGGTTGCTTAACAGATTAAAAACATGTAAGGGTGTTGGGTCCCTCCCTGCCCCTGTTTGTGTCATTGTGCTTATTCATGCAAGTGAGGGAGGAACAGGTAGATGCAGGTCTAGGTTAGGCTGTAATTTTACCAGTATTTCTCTTGGCTAACACAGCTCTTGTGTCACTATTTCACTTGTGCTTCTCCAACTGTTTTCTGTACATACATGGTAACCTAGAGCAGGAAACTGCTCCCAGTTCTAAGTAACTTCTTTTTTAGCAGTATTGTTTTTAACGAAGTTCAGTTCATTGATCCAGCTTAGTCTGTCCCTGTTAACTGCTGTGTCAAACTCCAGCACAACTGAAGAGCTGGTGTAGAAGAACAGGAGGCAAGAATTGTGTAAGCCAGCACTGCAACTATGATAAGGCTCTTTGGGGTGTCTTTATTGTAATTAAAAACCTCTTTCATTTACAAGGAAGGCCTGGAATAAAAATATTGCTAAATTTGGTTATGTTATCAGTGTATACTTAGTTCTTTTATCAGTACCTTGCTGTTAGAGGCTGATCATACAATCTTGTGTGTTAAGTTCATGTATTTGAAGTTGAAGCTGTCTTGTGCAAAGTTAACTATTCACTTAATTGTTTGGGAGATGATGGCCTGTGTTTAGCCAATCTAAACTTCCTTTATTATATGAGAACAGAAGCAAAACTTTGATTGCTTGGCTACTTCAGAATATTTTTGTTTCTTAATGGTTGCTATGGCAAGACTTAGCCTTAGGTGGAACATAAACTTTATGGTTTAACCTTTTAATCTTGTGTTCAGTCTTGGGCCTTTTTTCAGAGGAGTGACATACTCAATTGTGACTTATTACTGAGTTAACTAACATGGAATTTCCTTACCGAGCCCAAGTATAGTCGTAAGACCTTCATAACCTCCTTTTCTCTAGTCTGTAAAAGATCTGTGTGGTTTGCAAAACTGAGTAAAGTGAAAAGATAGGAAAATTGTTAATCCTTTTCTATATCTGAAAGACCTTTTTAAAAGCAGAATATGTTTTTGTGCATTTTTTTTTTACATAAGAAATCCACTTATCTCTCTTTTCCGAAATAGAAACAGCTTTAAGAGTGTGCACAGAAGTCACAGTGCTGCAATACGAGAAGTGAAATGCAAAAGCTAGATACTTCTTGTTCTTCTGAAGAATTCTTACAGGATAGATGTGAGAATCACTTACCAATTGTGATCTTGTATTTAAAATACATTTTCTCTTACCTCTTAGGAAATCCTCCTGGATTCAAAAATCACTCCATTCCTTTAGTAGCAAAGATGTTTCTAAACCTTTTATTCAAGTACTGCAAGAAAATCCAATTTGGGAACTGGAAAGGAAAATGATAATTTTTCTTCTAAAGTTGAAAATAAAACTTAGAAAACAAAAACAATCAAATTTTATGTCAGTGTTCTCTGCCTTTCCCCCTACTCTTGCCCCAAGGTAGGCAACCTATGAAGTGCAATGTTACTGTAGTGGAAAGTATAATACAGATGCTTACTGACAGTGAGGGAATCCAGAAATAGGTAGTGAAATAACACAATTTGGAGAAATACAGTATTTAGGCAGAAGTGATTAAGTGTAACATATTTCTAGGCTTAAGTAGAAAACACTGACCTGGCCGGCTTGTGATGTAGTTGTACCAATTCTTGCCCTGAATGCAATATAAACAGCCATTTTTTTTTACTGTTTTGTTTGTGTAGTCAGTTTTCTTTTTCCTTAAGAGTTTCCCTAGAATATCTGAAATACTAATTTGCACTTCATCTTAGTCTGCAGACAGATGTTATCGCTTCTCTGGTTTCCTTGAGCACCAACATAAATGTTTTTCTGCGAAGTTTCTTCAGTCAAGTTTAATATGTATGATTGCAGAGTAAACAGGAACATCTATAGTGTCATCATTGAATGGTTGGAAGGGACTTCTGGAGGTCATGCAATCAGACCCTGTGCTCAAGAGGAGTCGATTGCAGAGTTATGTTAGGTTGCTTAGGGTTTTGTGCAGTGTTTCTGAAAATCACCGGTGAGGGCAGTTCCATAGCCTGTTTGGCTTCCTGTTTCACTGCTTAACCACGTGCACTGGGAAAATGTTTCCTTTGCAGCAACCTGGGACCACTGTATCTTATCCCCTTATTTGTGCACCTATGAAGGGACCCTCTTTGTCTTGCCTGTACACAGTTACTTCTTTGGGTGTGAAGGACAACAGTTAGACTCCTCCATCACAACTGCCTGTTTTTCAGAAGACGACAATGCTGCCTTAGTTTCCTGCCTAAGTTGTGTGCTGCAGCTCTGTTAACCACGTTAGTGGCCTTCTGTTCTCTTTCATATTGCATGACCCCAAACTAGACGTAGCCTTGTGGTGAGGAACTGATAAGTGCTACATAGAGGGGTAAAATGACTTTCCCTGACACTGCAAATGTAGCCCATGTGCAGGCAGCCTGTGTTACAGCAAGGACACATTTGACAGATGTTCAGCTTCCTGGCTACCAGCACAGGCATTGGCCCCAGTATTGACTGTGAGCAATACTGTCTGTAACTAGTTGCGGTTAGACTTTGGACACTGTTGACCACAGCCGCTGCTGTCTAGGTCTGGTGGTCCACAGTCTGTAACTATCCAGCTTGGCTATAAAGATGCTGGGGAAGACCTTGCTGTGTGCGTGTCTTGCTAAAGTTGAGTCAGCAGTGTCCACTGATCTTCCCTTGATCAGGTAGAGCAGGGACAGTTTGCTTTTAGTATATTATATAACTGTAAAGGTAAGTTACATAACTGTAGTTCTGTCAGAGATAATGGCGAAAAGTGTTTCTGACCCTTTTGATACTGTTTCATGCAGCAGCAAACTCTTTATCCTTCCAGTGTTTTTAGAACACTTCCTTAGTTCACTTCAGCCTTTGTATTATTTTGTTACAGCAGCGGAATACTTTTGCCAGCTGTGAAGAAGTTGTGAGTTGAGATATGGTGGCAATGCGTAGAATAGATTCCCATTTGTAGCTTTAGTGTCTTGTGATGTATGCTGAACTCTTCTACAGTGATTTCCTTTTTTATGGTACAGACATGGAGATATTTGTAGCCATGTGTTCTTCAGCTTAATTTACATGCTTAAATTTAGGTCTGCTCTTTTCTATAAGAAAAGTATGTGCTCTGGGTTTGTTTAACAAGCAGTTTTGTTTCCATTAGCTGGAAATCTTCCAAACTATTGGGCAACGTAATTCCTTATGACTTTTTAAAAAATGAAATAAAACAATTCTCAAATTCCAGCCATAATAAACAGGATAATACTTTCTAAAAGAAGTCTGCATGCCTTTGTTAGTGGAGGCCTCTTCCATTTCCATGTTCTTGGTGAAACAAGAGATGTGAGTAAACTTCCTTGCATTGTTTCCTAATGTCGTTCCTCACTAACTCTGTTCCACTAAGTGGTTTGAATTAGTCCCTACTAATTCCTATTCCACTGATTCTGTGGTTTCTGTCTCATAATCCACTGATGCCTCCAAAGAACAGGAATCTCATTTGAAAAGCCTTCTGGCTTTTCAAAGGTAATTTGACTTCCTTGCTCTCTTAAAGATATTATAAACAATTATGTCTTGAATGTGCAGTAGTTGTGCTTCAGAGGAACCAGCTGTGAGACAGATGAAATCTCTTGCTCTTCTAGGAAACCCACACCATTTAGAGTTTTATTTTAAACACTGCCACTTCTTATCTGTTGGGAGTGGGGCTTGCAGTGTAAAAGTCAAAACCTTAATTGCCATCATAAAATGATGATCCTAATAACCTTTAGCCTCTCTGTAGATTGTGTGTGTAAGGAAAGCCAAAAGGCAGCTCCTCATGGCAGTACTAACTTTTCAGTGTAGTGAGACTGTTTTAACCACATGCAGACATGGGTGAGTATATAATGTTTTTCCCCCTGTTGCTCTAAGCAGTCTGTTTTTACAGGAGCAACCCCTGCTTGTCATCCTGCAGACAGTTCATTCTTACTTTGCACAGAACTCCACCACATAGTTTAATATTCTGTAGCAGTTAATAGAATTGCATGTGCTTCTGATGATCACTCTGTTGACATCCTTCTACTCTTCAAGCTCAGTTCTCATGTGTTGCCTAATTGGATTTATTCTCATCCAGAGAGTTTCTCTCAGGTCTTACCTTTAGCGCTTGGTAATGTTTCTGCATAGCTACAGTGGCTGTCTCAGTATTACCTCTGTCTTTTCCAGTGGGTCTCAGGTCTCCTGTTCCATGGTGGCTTTGGCTTTGTTCATTGCTATTTCATTGAAAGTACTTTGTCAGACATGTGAGTGGTGAAATGTAATGAAGAGTGGACACAGTAACAAGGATATTCTACTGTTTTCACCTTGTAACCAATGAGTTTTACTCCCAGCTTACAGGTTTTGTAAGGTTTGATGCTTGATGTCATGTGTTGTTTGGAAAGGAGGAAGGCAGGACAAAGCATGCTGATCGACTTGGGGGGAGGTGGTGGATTATCAGCTTTGTGGATAAACCAGACTGATGATGCTTTTCCACAAGGCTGGTACATGTGTCCTCAAAAGCAGGTTCTCCGTTTTAGAAGTACTACTGAGAGGAGACTGTTGCAGGCTTTCCATGATGGCTGCACCTGGTGAGGCTTTGCTCAGAAGCGGTGATGACACAAACATCTAAAGCCTGGGACACTGAGATAGGATCTAACTTGTTAGGCCAAGGTTGGTATGTGTTAGCTGAATTGTCCTGTGTATAAGCTAGTGAGGTGGCTTTCGTTCCATTTTTGAAGGATTTGGTAATAACAGTACAATTTACCTGCTTCTGGCAGGACTACTTTCAGACCTGAGTGAGCCTGTCTTTCCGTGGGACAGTGCATGAACTAGCAAATAAAGGAATGCAGTGGAAGGTAAATTCAGATTCAGAGGTAGTTGCACAAGGTGCATTTTCGTTAATCTAGTTCCCAGATTTTTTTGTTCAATGTAGTAATGATCTGACAATATTATCTCAGTATGGTCTGCTGCTCCTCTGAGGTAACCTGCAATTTAACAGTGATGGCTATGTTTACCATATGAGTTACAGCATTTCTTTTTTGCCTGTTGCCTTTGCAAACTGGTGATACCTGAAATGAATTCAGTGTCCTCTAGTAGCAGATAGGTGGAATTTAGTTTGCATATGGAAGAGATGATAAATTTTTATATGGAGTTATCCAAACATTGATTTTATATTACTTGGAGTTATTTTTCTATTAGTAGCTCTTACAGAGATAGTAATTTAAACTTGCTGCAATTTCAGGAAGACTTTTATGCCATAAGTAAAATATATTTAATACTTAAATTTTGACTCCTGGGATTCTGCTTTGAGAAAGTGTCACCTACTTTATTGTTTGTGTGTTCTGTCTGCAGCAACTCCAAAGAGCTGGAGAATTATATTGTGCCTCTATGTGATAGATTATTTTTCTATGCAGTTTCTACTGAATAGGATACTCAGTGTATTGTGCTTTGGAGTTCCTGCAGAAACTTCATGTCACAGTGCACAGCATCACTCTTGAAACGTACTTCAGTGAACAGTAATCTGTCCAGACAAATTTAATCTGAAATTGAAATAAGTAAAAGCTAAGAATAATCCACAGAACTGTTTAATTTGAAATAAATAACATTTGTCTAAGCATCACCAAAATGGCCAGTCATGGTAAAGGCAGATCTGGACTATGTAAGTGGTTTCTGGGAGGTGTTTTGACACAGATAACATTTATCTGCTGTCAGTGATCTGTTTGGCTAGAGCTATTCAAAGGCAGCTACAGTTATCTTTGATAAAGCAGATGAAAATAAATGTTCTCTCTTCTCCCAAACTTTTTTTGTGCTAGTTGCTTAAGTGATGTTGACAGTTCTAAGGCCCATGTGAATGCCCTGTAATCAAAGTTTAAAGATGGAAAATGAAATTTCCAGAGTGTGGTCAGTGAAACCATACCTCTTTGAAATAATGACTCCTGCTATAGTTTGTTGTAGCAGTAGCTGGATCAAAGTCTCACAGGGTTTTGCAGAAATATGTAGTCATCCAGTCCTTGTCTTGAAGATACCCTCTACAGAAATGAGGCAGACGTGGGCTGAAAATGTTTCTGTATACAGTGATTGCTGAGTGATGTAAACAATTCTGTGTGCTTTACAATTAAATTATGCAGGAAATACTATTTAGAAGATCCTAAATCAGATTAAAAAGTACACAAAACTCAATTTTAAGGTAATGCGATAGAACGTGTGCCACTAAATGTTTTACAAAGGTAAAAGTAACAATTACAGAGCATCTTAATAATTATTCAGAGTTAGAAAAACTGGAGTAAAGTGTCTTGGGAAATGTGTGACAGCAGGAAGGCATTTTGGTCTGCATTTATTATGGTATAAGTTCAGTGTGTTCCCCTGAGCTAGTGATTTTTCTGCATTATAGGAAAAGAAAAAAAAACAAAAATCCTAAATTGTAAGTGTAGTTGATATTGGTCATATGGGAGCTGGTATTTAATGCTTATCCAAAAGTCTGTGTTTGCAGAACTTGGAGAGCTTTGTAGTTGGTGAGTGTTTTATGGGAATGCCAATATCTGAGGTGATCATTCTACTTGCCGTAAAATATGAAGTTTTTAAAGAGTGTTATTGGATATGGGCATAAATCAAATTATATGAAGAATAAGGAGTCAGAGGAAGAATTTACATAATGGTACAGAGGCACAGTAGGTGGAATAGTTCAGTAAATGCAGCAGTTTATTCTTATCAGCCAAAGGTAACTTCCAGTAAATTTTCAAATGGAACAGGGAAACTGAATGAAAATACCCTATCTATCTTCTGTTTTTACAGTTAAGCCACTGCCAGTGGTTTGTGGAAGTTTTAAAGGCATTCAGTTATTTTGTGTATTGCTTTCAACTTCCTGAATGAAGAATCTCTTGTAATCTTGTCAGGTTTTTTTCTCTTTAAAATAAAAGAAAATGAGAGGTTCTTGAGTTTGTTTTTAGAGAACTGTAGTAAGAAATGCTCTTTTTTCAAGAACTCTTGAGTCCTAGTTCAGAGTTCTTCTGTGCTGTGGAACAGCTGTGTTCTGTTGGAGTCAGCCGAATATTTATCAGCAGAGATCACAATTAGTCCCTTGATGATTACAGATACTACTTTAATGTCTTCATCAGATGCTGGTTTGCTTAAGTCTTAATCTTTGTTGTTCCTGGCAACAGCGGTAGTAATTTGCAAGTAGCAGAGAGGTGAACACTTGTACTACCAAAGATGTAGTTCTAATGTATTGCAGTTTCCGTGGTTCTGGAATGAGCTCATCGTGCTCAGAAGGAGGAGAGCAAAGGCTTAATTTAAGCTGACAACAATCAGTGAGCAAAGATGGAAAAACACCTTCTGTGCTTGTGGGAAATACCAGTTTTTCCTCTTTTGAGCTCTTCAATATATTTTTAATTAAAGTAAAAGGTAACATGAGGTCAAATCATACTAAGATAAAATGCGAGTGTTTTAATTTTACCTGAGTATCAGGTGAAAGGCAGCAAGATGCTCCCCCACGAAGACTGCTTGCCAGAGTTTTGTTAACAGGAGCTCATGGCAGAGCACAATGGTCCAGTAAACTCACCCTGCTGGGTCACCCCGGGTTTAAAACTTCTGGCTCACTCAGAAACACTGATAAAGGATCTAGCACTTGCTTATGGCTTTAATGTTAGCTTGGAGTGTTTGTCTGCTTGCCAGAAGCATTTAAGAAACTTCTCTGCATTGATGCACAGGGGACTTTCCTGTGTAAATCTGTTGTCATTGTTTGGAATTTCCCTTGTTAACTTGCACTATGGATAGCACAAATGGCCACAGTGTGCAGAAGGATGATACTTTGCATCTACATAGTGATTATGAGAAAAAAGCACAGGAAGTAGAAAAAAACAGTTTTAAATGAAAGCAGGATACATTATTTTATCTGGTACGTGCATCCAGATGCTTAAAGAGCAGCTCTGCTCTCTGCTAGTCACATTACACATCTTACTCTTCCTCATCTCTAGCATTAGTTTTGTGGTTAGATCAGTGATCTGCCTCACCTCCCTGTGTGTGGGATCATAGGAATGTGTGGGTGTAGTGGTGAAAGCTATTTCTCTACCATTGAGCAGTGTTTATTATTTATGTAATTAATAATGAACTACGAAGTCCTGTACTAAAATGTGTGTGGGGTGTGTGTGAAATGCTGTTTTTTGTGTTTTACAGGCACTTTTTAGCTTGCTCACCCCCTTCTATGTAACTGTGCTTTCAGGTATTCTTGTTTATACCAAATCAATATCCAAAATTAGAATGTGATTAAAACACAGCTAAAACAACAAAATAAGAGTGTGCTCTTCCTTCTGTCTTTTCATCCCAAAGAACAGAGATAACTGAGGTGTAGGAGATTAGTGAGAGGAAGAGAGTGGCCTCAGTCTCCTTTCCCTCAGAGGACTGCAATCCATCAATTCCAGTGCCCAGCTTTAGCTGCTGACTCTGCTGGACAGGACATCTTGGCCGCAGGCTGTGATAGCTGTGCTGCTGCCAGGGAGTGGGACAGTCAGTCCTGGGCAGGCTCCCGGCACTCCCTCACTGCCTGGTGCTGCCTTTTCTGCAGCCTGGGGGAAGGGAACCACCCTGGGACTTCTCGTGCCTGTGGGATGAATCAACTTTGTGTTCTTTTGGGGCATAGATGGGTTTTAAGGGATTTGAGAGGTGGCACATTCTATCTAGCCCACAGTATTCCTGTTGGGATCCATGGAGGCAGTGGGAGAGCACACTGAAAATCTGCACAGTGGTTTGCCACCTTGTGCATGGTTGGAATTGGATACGTGGTTGCTGGGTGCACTTTTCTATGCCTTTTGACTTCTCAAATAGCTTTGGAGATCCCATTGATAAACTTCAATAGAAAGGGAATTAATTTGTTTTGGGTGAAACTTTTAATATTTGCTTCTGACAGTCTGGGGAAATTAATGTATTTTAGAGTATATCTTCATCTGCTATGAGCTCCAGACCAAGGCATAAAAGAGAAGAAACAGTTATTAAAGTTGGCAAGTTATTTCACTTAAACACCTGTTTCCCACTAGCAAGTCCCTCTGGGGGTGTAATGGATGTCAGTATTTGGGGAGGAGCTCATGTAAGTGACTCTTACTTGTTACGTGTTATGTAAGTGCCTTTGAGATTGCCCTCTGGCTCTTTCCTTTTGAGAACTTTGCCTTAAAATCAGTGTAGCTGAACATAAAGTGTTGGCGTCATAAATCCACTATTTTGTGCTTTTATTTTTAATTTTTTCTTGTCAGAAAGTTAATCGTAGGAGAAGGGTGGAGAGGGTAGTGCTTCCTTCTTGTACTAAGTTTTGATGTTTCTTTTATGGTCTCTTCAATGAACAGAGTCAATAATAAATCTTTTTTTGTTTCTCTTTTCATTTTATGTTCTTTGTGGTATATAGCATCTCTCCAAAACAGATGGCATCCTCTTTAAATTTAAACAGTAATTTTGTAATGAACTTAAACACTGTGCAGTGTGAATATAGACATCCCACCAGGACTCCTGGGACTCTTTAATGTTTTAAGTACATAGCTAGGTCTCTAGGAGCTTAACCTCCCTTCTATATAATGTTTTTCTTAATTAAACCTGTAATCTGTGAAACAATTCCAGAAAGATTTATGACATAATGTCAGTACCTTCATTTCAGGAGGTAACCTTATTTCAAGCACACTAAATTCTTGTTCCTCAGTTTTAGGTTTTGTCTTGCTTGCCTTCCCTGGGTCTTACTGAAACTGGAAACTTAAAACCTTGTTGAACTTGTCTGAAGTGTGTAAGCTGCATGTACTAACTTCTGATATGTTAATACAGTTGATAAAAAGGGAGATAGGTAACTTTTCTTTGTTTTCTGCACTTGTGGAGGTGTGCAGTTCAATCTGTACTGTGCCATGTAGTCATATTTGGAGTTACTGTGCTGTCTTGCAGTGTATACCGGATACGTGAGAACAAATGGTGTAGTTCGTTCTTTCAACATGGGTAGTTTTTTCATAAAAAACAGTAAGGCAGGCACTGTGTGCAGGAGGTAGGTATGTTACCATTACATCTTTGTAACCTTTCCTTACTCCACTTCTCCAAAAGTTAACGTTTTTCTGTGATTCTCCAGGGAATTGAAGACTTTTCAGATTCTTAAGCTGCTTTTCACTATTCTGTTACTTGGCTTTTAATGTTTGTTTAACTGTGCCCAGACAACTTCATTAAATGTTTTTGGCTTTCTGTTCTCTTCGAAATTTCCAGCCTCCCAAAGTGAATATAGCAGCTGACAAAATTATCAAATATAAAAACTTGTCCAATGGTCAGAAGAAAATACCACTTAATTCTGGCACAAAAACCATCTGGACAGTGCAAACTGTTGACAGAGAGTTCTGCTCTTTCGAAGTAACCGGTGTGGTCAGGGAGAAGCGACTTTCTCAGTTTCATCAGTACAAACATTGAGTAAGCAGGAAATGTGGGAACAGGGGGAAGTCATGCACTCTGGGAGTGATAGGATTAGATTATTTCCATGTGAAATGCAATTTTGGTTTTGATGTGCATGCTTGGGAAGATGAATTCTGTGCAAATCATGTTAGCAGAGAAGCAATAGTACCTTGCAAGCAACTTCGTGCTAATAATTCTTCCTTGAAATCAAAGCATAGCATCAGATAACTTAAACTGCTTTCTGCCTCAGGTGACCTCTGCCCTTTTGCTGTTATCAAATGAAATTGGTGCATTTCTACACTTGGTTGATGGTGCTTGGCTTGACCTGTAGTTACGGATTACTTACAACAAAATCTTGTAGTTCAGGTGTGAAACAGTTTGCTTTTATTAGAGGACAGAGTTAGTGAGGACTGTTCTCCCTTTTTTTCTGCTCTGGCAATGCTAGATTATGTCCTCTTGTCTAATATTAATTTTTAATTTTGCCCTGTGCAGTGGAAGCATTTTTGCTACCTCATCAACCTTCAGTGAATAAGCACATTGTAGTACTGACTGTAGAATTTCACAGAATCAGGTTGGGAAGACCTTCGAGATTATCAAGTCCAACCTATATTTCCTTGTACTCTTTTGTCTTTTTTTGCAGGGGTTAACATTCTTGTCTTGGCTTAATTCTGGCCCCTTTTGGGGCTTTTGTGTTTGTGAGGGGGGAATTTATTTTATATTTTTACTTCTTATTGGTGTGGGATGGTTTTGGTCTGGGGTTTCATATGTTCTTTTTGTGAGGTAGTTATGTTGTTGGGGTGGTGGCAGCAGCACTGTGGTTGGTGTGTTTTCTTTGGGTTTGATTTTTGTTTGTTTCTTGGATCCTACTTAAGGAAAAATGCCAACTTATGTCAATTTGATGCAGGGGAGATGTCTTTACAGATGTGTTTTATACAGGATGAGCTAGGTTCTGTAGTGAAAGATGCATTAGGTACACATAAAATGTATATAACTTCAAAGTTGTCATTCTCTAGAATGAAAGTGTACTGAGCTGAATCATCTCAGGATCAACTGACTTTTGAAAAGTGTTTCTGAAGATATTTTTACTCCTGTGAACATTGTAAGATCTGTGTGTTTTACTTGGCTGCAAAAGAGCTCTCAGTTGGTAGTGCAGATTCAGAAGTTGGTGGTGTGGACAGAAAAAGCCTACTTTTAGAAGAAATAAGCATGCCTTCAGAAAAGGCTGATTATGAACAATGCTGAGTGGGAAGAGCAAGTATTTATAAACAAGACTGCTCAGGAGAAAAGCATGAATAGTATTTTCTCCATGGACTTGCTTCATTTTGGTTTCTTTACAGAGCTGGAAGTATTTGTCAGTTGTTTTCTAGTTTATGAAACTTGATGAGGTTGTGTATAAAGTTGTGTTGAAGATTTCATTTGGAGGGATTTGACCATACTTTGCTCATGTTCAATGCCCCAATTTTGTAGTAAAGCAGCTAAAATAGTTAGTCTTGCATCCTAATGCCAGAGCTGTTCTCCGGGAGTTTGTGGTACGTGTGGAAGGTTTTTATTTTCCTGAGTGCAGGTATTTGCCATTTGTTTCTCTTCTTGTTGCTGTTACTGGCATTCTAAGTGAGGTGTCTTTCAGTGTAGGTGCCTAACTTAATAGTTCTAGAGATCTAGGTATGGATTGTTTGGATAATCAGGAGGATAAGCTAATTTCATTGTTAATTTTTGTGCTGTATTACTTAACTCTGTCTGTCATGTATGAATTGCTCGTCTCTGTGGATGAGATGCAGATGACTTGGAAGATTTTGTCTGATACTAACTTCATGCCATTTTCACAGACTGGTAAAACAGGAGAGGGAACTTTTGTGACACTTGTGATCACTTCTTCTGAAGTAAATTAACCAAATCTTACTGACCCTGCAGCAGTGATACATTTTTTTTTTTCCTTTCTTTGTTAGAAGCAAGTTTGTTATTTAAACCATTTATTTTTTCTGGTACTTGTCACTTGTGGACCAATTGCAATGTAATCTTTTATAAACAGTTTCAGAATGGTTCAAACGTAGCAGTACATTGTCGCAAGTGTAGATAAGTTTCTTTTAACAAATGTTGCTTGAAGAAAATATTTCATACAAATTCTTCTGTTGATCCACCTTGTGTTGTTATGCTTCTGTTCTGAGGGCTGTCAGTGTCTGATAAGGTGGTGGTAGATGCTGATGGTGTTGGGACTTGGATTTCAAGGAAAAGGAGGCACTTGTATATCTGGATGAAAGCAGAGGAAGTAGCAGTCAGCTTTCCAGAGTTGCTCTGTCTTGCTTTTAAAGTATTTTCTTCCTCCTGTGGGACTGTGGTTCTTCTCCCTTCCTAGCAGCCCAGCAGACACAGAATGAGAAGTAGGTAAGAAACGGGAAGAGGGACTCCTGTGTCATGGGTTGGTAGGAAAACCAGGAAGGGGATAACTGAAGGGTGGTGTGCTGAAGTAGGAGATTCTTATGAGAATGTTGGAAAGTCAGGCCTAAAAAGAAATGAATGTGTTCAGACACCAGAACCCTTACTCCTCCTTCCTGCCTTCTTGGAATTCAATATGTTACTACTGCAGGACGTAATTTTGCCTACATGGTTAAAGAGTCTGGAGCTCACTCAGTCTTCTGTAGTGCAAATATTTCCTGTTGTGTGGCTGCAGTTCCCTTGCAGCTTACTGGTATTGGAATAAAACAGTTGACCAGAAAGTAGTTGTAGATATTGAAAGTGCTTCAAGACCATTTAAATGGCGTCATGTTTTAATGTCTAAGTTACAGGAGAAGGTGCTCTAGAAGCACAGGATGGCTCTATGACTTGGAAGCAGTTATCTGTGATGGCAGTGTGAACATTTCAGTATCTGAAGGGTTCCTACAGGAAGGCTGGGGAGGGACTATTGACAAGGTCTTGCAATGACAGGACAAGGGGCAATGGGTTTAAAGTGTCAGAGGGGATATTGAAACTGGATGTTAGGAGGAAGTTGTTTGCAGTGAGGGTGGTGAGGCACTGGCGCAGGTTGCCCAGGGAGGTTGTGGCTACTCCCTCTCTAGAGGTGTTCAAGGCCAGGTTGGACAAGGCCTTGAGTGACCTTTACTAGTGGGAGGTGTCCTTGGCTATGGCAGGGGGTTGGAACTGGATGATCTTTGAGGTCCCTTCCAACCTTACCATTCTGTACTACTTAGCTTCAGCTACTTAACTTCAGTGCTGCTAGCAGCACAGCCATAGCAGTAGGGCATTCAACAGTGCTGCAAAAAATGTGCTCGAGATAGTTTGTGTGAACAGCCGGGCCTGATCTCCTGCTGCTGTGGTTACACTGCTTCTGGCAACAGCTGCTTTAGTTGATGTGAACCTGGCCTTGCTCCATCTATGTTAGCTGTAGTCAGACTTGTGACTGCAGGATGAGTTTATCCTTGGACTGTGATGCTTCTGGTTATGAGCTGGACTGCATCACCTCTTCAGCAGTCATTCACCAAACGTTTGAAATACAGGATGAAAGATCCTTTTTATGTCAGTATTGCAGGTGGAAGTTCTTTTTATAATCAAAGAAAACTAATTAAAAATGCTAGGGTTTAAGACAAGAGAGTTTTCCAGATTATATAAAGGAAAAATGTTACATTCTTTGCTTTCTGCATCTTCAGCACCATAAAGAGCTGGTGGGTGCTGCTTTAAGGCACTAGATTGCCGTTTTACACTGACAATACAACATCCATGGGTTAATATTCTGAAAAAATGTTGCTGTTTAGCAACATCTAATAATGAAAGCAAAGAATAGTTCAACTTATAAAGTGTGGAAAAAATCTAATGAGATGATCAAAATGCTTAGTATAGTAGTGGAATCCCATTTTATGAGCCAAGTGAGGCTCTTGGAATGCTTTGCATAGAGTACTACTGTGGCATAGGGTTATTTACTGGGTCTTTTCTGTCATGTTTTGTGATGTGCTTATGTTATAAATCTGATTTGTGAAAATGTTTGTCTCATGGTGGTAACACTGCAGAGTTTGGTAACTTTTTAATGTTTGTAGTACTAATGGCTGTAACTGTGCACTGGAAATGGGATGGTAATTCTGCCTTGGCTGGATAATGCTTGCTGGAGCAATAGTCCAGTGAGACTCAGTTATGCTGTTCAACCTTTTTGTGCCATTCCCTTTTAAGACCTTGTTTCTTCTTTCTCTTCTTGTTTCTGGTTTTATTATTCATTAGGGCCTGTGTCTCCCTCTTCTGAGGTGCTTAATTGTTTATTAGAAAGGAAAAGGAAAGCTTGCTTTCCTCTTGGGATTTTCTGCAATTCCTGGAAATCTGTCACTCCTAATAAGACAGGGATCTTGTGTTTGAATCTCTGTAGATAAACCTGAGCCAAGTTTTCTGCCTCTTTGTCTTATAATTATTTCTTTGAGACCAAGGTAGCAGTTAAGCCAGTTGCAGGAGTTCATGACTAAAATGGACCTTTAAAGAGGAGGTTCAAGGGTGATCTCATTACTGTCTACAACTACTTGAAGGGAGGTTGTAGCCCGATGGGGGTCAGTCTCTTCTCCCAGGCAACCATGAACAGAATGAGGGGACACAGTCCCAAGTTGTACCAGGTGAGGTCTAGGCTGGAGATTAGGTGGAAGTTCTTGACAGAGACATTGGCATTGGAATGGGCTGCCCAGGGAGGTGGTGGAGTTGCTGTCCCTGGAGGTGTTGAAGCAAAGCCTGGATGGGGCACTTAGTGCCATAGTCTGGTTGATTGACTAGGGCTGGGTGATAGGTTGGGCTGGGTGATTTTGGAGGTCTCTTCCAGCCTGGTTGATTCTAAGGCAAAGATAACATGGCACTGCTTTTCTAGTGAAAGGAAGCTAGCACAACTCCAGCAACTTAGTGTTCTGTATGTGGTAGTACTGGAGAACAGCATGTAGGACACAAACGTCATTGCTCTACTGGGGACCTACCACATGAAGTTCACAGCACAAATAGTATCAGCCTGGCAGAAGGTCAGATGTTGTGTAGAGTGGAAAACATTGAGGGCTGTTTAAATGAGCACTGCTACCAAAGACAGCCTGTAGGAATGCAACCTGTGGCTAAATCATGTTTCTTTCAGGAGGAACTGAAGGGCTTGGGATTTTGTGCTTGTTTGATTTGAACCTGTGTTCATTGCCCTTGCTAGAGGGCAGGGATGCCATCCAGAGGGACCTGGACAGGCTGGAGAGTTGGGCCCAGGCCAACCTGATGAAATTCAATAAGGCCAAGTGTAAGGTCCTGCACCTGGGTAGGCACAATCCCAAGCACAAATACAGGCTGGGTGGTGAATGGCTGGAGAGCAGCCCTGAGGAAAAGGACCTTGGAGTCTGGGTTGATGAAAAGCTCAACATGAGTCTGCAGTGTGCACATGCAGCCCAGACAGCCAACCGAGTCCTAGGCTGCATCAAGAGCAGCGTGGCCAGCAGGGCAAGGGAGGTGATTCTGCCCCTTTACTCTGCTCTCGTCAGACCCCACCTGGAGTACTGTGTGCAGTTCTGGAACCCTCAGCACAGGAAGGACATGGAAGTGTTGGAGCGGGTCCAGAGGAGGGCCACAAAGATGATCAGAGGGCTGGAGCAGCTCTCCTATGAGGACAGGCTGAGGGAGTTGGGGCTCTTCAGCCTGGAGAAGAGAAGGCTTCGAGGGGACCTGATAGTAGCCTTCCAGTATCTGAAGGGGGCCTACAGGAAGGCTGGGGAAGGATTATTTACAAGGTCCTGCAATGACAGGACAAGGGGCAATGGGCTTAAACTGGCAGAGGGGAGATTTAGACTAGATGTTAGGAGGAAGTTCTTTACAGTAAGGGTGGTGAGGCACTGGAACAGGTTGCCCAGGGAGGTTGTGGATGCTCCCTCCCTGGATGTGTTCAAGGCCAGATTGGATGAGGCCTTGAGTAACCTGTACTAGTGGGAGGTGTCCCTGCCTATGGCAGGGGGTTGGAACTAGATGATCCTTGAGGTCCCTTCCAACCTTACCATTCTATGATTCTATGATTCATTCCAGATCGCGTGTGTTAGAGAAGAATGTCAAAGATCACGTTCACTGTTGATTTGTTATTTCTCCCAATGTTTTCTTTCTCCACTAGCCTCTCCTGTAGATGTAAAAGCTTCTGCATCATCCTGAATAAAATTAAATTGATAGTAAATGTGCTAAATCTGTTGCTTTCAAGTTGCTCTCTGTGCTACCAAGAAATGCACCAGCCAGAGGAGCCCCCAAACTACTTGTATGGCTGTCGTGTGGAGCAATTGGTGTAGAAGGGCTTGCTTAGCAGTCTCCCACCTTCTCCATTGCATGCAGTGAGAGACCTGCTTTCTTGAACATTTCACTAGAGAGAATTCTGTAAATGATAAAACTAAGTTGCAAGGCAGATCTGAGAAAAATTTCCACAGCAGTAAGTAATCTTTTAAGAAGCCAAAGTTGTTTTGCTCAAATGCTCACCAGCAAGTGCTAGCTGACTACAAAATACACTGGTCTTTTGGAGGAGAGATACAAAATGCTTTCAAGGAGCATGGACACTTGAGCAGTTAGATACAAAAGGCCTTTCAGTAAGAGTTTGTAACAGAAGCAGATAACACTATGTACAATTCCTGTATGGTTTCCAGACTTGAAACTTGTTGGTTTGGATTAATTTTTTTAATTTGTTCTCTTTTTTTGGTGTGGTGTTGGTTGGGTTTTTTGTGTTCTCCCTTCTCAGTGAAAACTTCAGGTGGCATGCAGACTCACTGTTGAACTGTATGGAACACAGGCACATCTCGCATTTAGGTTTGACTGAGTGAATATTGGTTCTTTAAAGAAATGACTTACCCTGTTAATGGCAATTGACTTGTGTAATATTTTTTCTGTAATTATTTAAATGGTTATCAGGCTTTAAATTCAGGGAAGAAATTAATAGTACATTACTTGCCTCATTTATCTTAGGATTGGCATACCAGCACAAATGTTTTACAAAGTTATTCTGGTTTTCTGTGAGTATAGGACTGACTTGCACATCTTCATTCTTGTGTTTTATGCAGGGTTCAGTGGTCTCAGTTTAAAGGCTATTTTATTTTCAAACTGGAGAAAGTAATGGATGATTTCAGAACCTCAGCTCCTGAACCAAGAGGACCTCCTAATCCAAATGTGGAATATATTCCTTTTGAAGAGATGAAGGAAAGAATTCTAAAAATTGTCACTGGATTTAATGGGTATGTATCACTTGCTCTCTAAAATCAGGATAACAAACAGTATTTCCCCAATTTTTAACTTAGTAGCTTGCACTTAGTGTTCATTTTGCTACCTTAAATAGGTAAGCAGAAGGAAAAAACATACCTTAGAAGTTTCCAAAGTTTATTACTCTGTCTTTGAAAATGATGACATCCTATGATGTGTCAGTCACTTCAACTTAGGCAGTATGTAGTTGGTTTTTAAGTAATACAGTTCAATGAAATGTAGTGCTGCTTACATGAATTTAACAGGTAAAATAGATAGAAAATCGGATTTCTTTCAGTATATTTTGAAATAATAAACTGAAAGGAGTCTTTTGGTGTCCAGTCCTTAATTGCTCCATGGCAGTGTTGAGTAATTTCTGGAGAGGTAGTGTGGTGATTAAACATGGCACAACCAGGAGGGAGGATATATCTGGTTCAGAATGGTTAAGTTGTGCCAAATTCAGACTTATAGATGAGCGGTACTGAGAGGTATTCAACCTATTGCTGGCAGTGTTCTTGGACTGAAGTGTTTACACCTTTTGCTAGTTTCTTAATTGTGGAAGTTCTGTTTCATTTTAAATAAAACTCTTTTAAAATGTCTTTTATTTTGGTGTCTTTTTAGTATCTTACATAATTTCCTTGTTTCTAAATTTGATTCCAAACATTGCTTGTGGGTCTCAGTGCTTGCCTGAAAGACATTTTCTGCATTTTTTTTTTTCCTCAGCTTGTCAGTACATGGGACATTGTAAAATTTGCCTCCCTTATACCTTGAAATTTCAAATTTGGAGGTGTTACTAACACATCCATAATATCATATTTTGATACAGAGTTAGTAAGTTTTACTGTCAATGTTTCATACTGCTTACTTGCAGTTCAAGTGCAGTCTTTAGTGAGGTATCTTCTTCTCCCTCCCCCCACCCTCCCTACCAAATTGCTCTTGTGTAGGGTATTTCTAAGAATGTGAAATTTAGCTTGTTCTCAGCTATCCAATATTCATACTGGTCTAAATTGCTGAAGGAATGTAAAACCAAACCTATCCTTTATGCCCTAGTCTGCCTCTCTTCTGCCTCCTCCAGCTGTCTCTTAACGCTCCACTGCCCACGAAATTGGTCATGTTCTCACAGGAGAAGAGCTGATGAATGCACTGTTATCTCCTGTTGTTCCAAAGGCTACTGTGCAAACGTCTGGGTGACCAAGGCTGGAGCTTGTTCTGTGGCTGTGCTCTTTTCTTCTCGTGCTCTTATCACTAAAGAGTGCTCAACTTCCTCATATTTGGAAGTGAACTGTCCAGTCCTTGAGGCAGCAAACTGCATTTAAAGAAAAAAATGCAGTGAAATGTTTTGGAGTCCAGGATTGTAGAATAGTTCATTTTGTAAATTCTACAACTTCTGCAGTGAGGGTATGCTTGTGAGAGCTGAATCGTGTGGAGATGTGTTGAAAAAGTAACAACTGCAGGTTTGGGGTTGTGTGGTTGGGTATTTTCAGGCTTCTTAAAATTGTGGATTGTATGTTCCATGGCAGAGAAGGGAGCTATCTGATGTGACTTTCTTGGTGTTTAAAAGAGTTAGGGAAAGAGTTAATTAAAAGAGTTAATTAAAAATAGCTGGGGGTTTTGATGTGTGTGTTTGTTTTTTTGTTTTTTTTTTTTTAAAGTCAAAATAGTAATGAATTAAGAATGACTCCTGTTTTGTGGTCTTTGTCTGTTAAGTGTCTTTTAAAAGAAGCACAAAGTGCCAGTTTTATCCTCACTGTGTCTTACCTGACATTGTGAAATATGTGCACAGAGCCAGATTCTCATCCTTCAGAATTTCTTTGGAGTAGGAATTTCTTAAAGACTTGCCATTTTTGTTACCCTTCACTAATGAAACAGAGGTCCAAAGTAAGTTTATTTGGGATCTCTGACAGAGGAGTCTTCAGAGCATGAATAAAATGGGCATAATACAAATTTTCATTTGTGTGCTGGTTTCTGTTGCAGTTTAATAGAGCTGTTCTAAGTAATTTTCCCAGATGCCTTTTGAATCCTGTCCATACATTTGGGTTGTAATTCTTTTTGAACTGAAGTGTTAGGAAGTGCAGTTTGGAGTGTGTTCGTATAGAATTTTAAGTGGTTACCTTAGGCAAATGAGGACTCTCTATGCAACTCATGTACTGAACTAATTAAATCTCTGAGTGTTTAAGATCACCTCTCATACTGCTCACCAACTCTTACACTGATGCTTGTGTCTAGATTTACACCAATTTCCATTATTCCTGTTCTAAAATCCCTTTAAACTACTTTTAAAAATAGTGATTTTTACTAAAAGGGATTCCTGAGGTGAAGTTAACTTCAGGTTTTGCCAACTACGAACGTCGGCAAATGTTTGCCCAAGTGACGTGCAAGAGTCAATAGTGTGACACCTGCTGCCATCTGCTGGATTCCGGAGTAAACGAAGTTCACTCCGGAAAGTTTTGGAGGGAAAGGAGCTGGTGTTGGCTGCTGTTTAAATCTTTTATAGCCCGTAGTGAAATAGGAGGGCAGCTTTTGTTTCTGGAGTTAGTTGCAGGCTGCGCATTGAGTGTGTTTATTTCCCAAATAGCAGGAACTCTGCTGATACTCACAGAGTACTTCATGTCTTAGCACTCTGGGTGTCCAGTGAGCTACAGCTAAGCACAAATTAGCCAGGCAGTGACTCTCTACAACATCTTACAGATCTGGCTGATGAAAAAAAATATTCAGAATTTAAAATTGCTTCTGTGAGATAAATTGATGTTGAATGCAATCTGATCTATTAAAATACTGTAAAGTCTATTTAACTGTGGACTTCTCAATTCAAACCCCAAATGGTCATCAATGAAAATCAATAGATATAATTAGCACTATACCTATGTGGCAGAGTTAACATTGAGTAAATTCTTTGAGCTACAGCTAGGAGTTCTTCTAAAGGGCGCTTAAACAGAGGCTGAACATTGCAAAGAATTTGAGTGTCAGAAAGATTAGTGGTTGAACAAAGGTTACTGAACAGCAGCGCTATGGAAGCTTGAGGGAACTTGATGACAGAACCAGTGTCAAGCATAAGAACCTTCGTGTTATAAACTGAATTAGAAGGATCACTTGTTCCTGGTTTGTACTTAACTGAGTTTTGGGGATGGGGATACTCTGGGTTAAAATAGATAGTGTGTTTTACCTGTGTACCAAAAAACATAGTTCTGCTGTTTTCCTTGCTTTTAAGCACCAATATATCACAGCATTTGTTTCAGAAATACTCATCTTACAGCATTACTTTTTGCAAATGTTGTATACATTATTTAATAACTCATCAGCTGAACTCTGATTCTCTGCACTTTTCTGTTCTTAGAAGACTAGCAAAACTAAGTTGTTAAGGTATAGTTCAGGATGAATAGGAAGGGAAGGCATTAACTATTGAAGTGACAGAGCTTTTGTGTGTTTTCAGGTAGCTGTGCTGCAGTTGGGGCTAAAGTCAGTGGTTTCATTGCAGCTACTCCTTTACTGTTTTGCAGGAATTTGATAGCTGTGAAAAACAGTGAAACTGTTGATAAGTGGCCACTCTCTCACTTGTAGATAAAGTGTTATGTAGTAGGATTAATCATGACTGTGCTGACCTGTTTGCACTGAATTAGTGGTAGAGCTGGGCATCTTAGAAGAGGCTTTTTAGGTAATGAGCTAGGCTTGAGATACCTACTGTGTTTGATGAAGATACTGTCTACTGAGAGCCTTAGAAAATAAGGTTGGACTTCTACCCAAGAAAATTGCACTATAGGGATGCACACACATACACGTGCGTGTATGTAAGTCACTCTGTATAGATACTGTATTGTGTTTGGATCAGTTGTACTCCCACTCAAGAAATGTTCTGAAGTTTTGTACTGTAAAAATATAAAAATACTCATTTTAGAAGATTTTTGAAAGTGTTTATGGCTTGAACTTCAGTTGACTATGGAAAAAATAAAAAAAAGTGTGATTATTTTTTTGAAATGACTTTGAAAGTATTTTACTCTTTGTCAGGAGTCACAGAAGTGTGTTTAAAATGTGACACTGAATTCACAATGAAAATGTGACATCTCTGGTAACTGCTTGTCTGAAAGGGCTTATTTCTCATTTAACTAGGGATCAAGTTGAGTGCAGAACTGTCAGAAAACAGAATGTGTGAATGTGATGGATTTATGTATCTTACTCCGAGTTTAGCTATTTTTACTCTGCTGTTCTTAGATACTGTCCAGTCGTGGCCAAATAGAGCATTGGTAACAGCTCAAGTATAATGGTTCAAATTCCAACACAACACTTAATGTTGTTTGGTTTTATTTTTCTGTAAATGGATTCTGTAAAACATGAAATAAATGACAAGTTGAGAATCTTTTACTGCTGGTCTGTGAGTCAAATTTGTTTTGAATCTCCTACTGTTTCTGTGTATTGGAATAATAAGTACAGTCTCCAAGTATTTTACTGTTGTAATCTGATTTGGTTCTTATTGCTTCAGTGAGTTGAGTTGTGGGATGATGTATTTAAGGATTCTTCTGAAGAGTTTTGTGATGTTGAGCACAAAAGACTGATTTGTTAACTTGGTGTATGAGACAGGGAAAAATGTAGGGCCTTGAGTGACTACCCTATATTGATAATCATACCTGATTTCAGTACTGGTTTCTTTCTGCCTTCTCACTGAGGGAGAGAAGGCAATAATATTATTGTTTCATAACAGTCATACTCAACAATAAAACTGTTACAACTCTATTTCACTGCAGCATCCCCTTCACCATTCAGCGACTCTGTGAGCTGCTAACAGATCCTAGGAGGAATTACACAGGAACAGACAAATTCCTAAGAGGTGTGGAAAAGGTATGTGTTTTTCTCAGAGAACACAACTAAACAGCCACAACTGCTGCTTAAATAACTTCTGAATCACTCCCAAAGGCCTGTTAGTTTGATTATGGCTCACAGCCATAGTATAGCTAATAGCTGCTCAAAGTGTATGAGTTTGATTTATACCTTTCAAGACAAAAAAACACTTTTAAAACAGACTTAAAAGTAAATCTTATGGCTGTAACATTCTGGAGGTAATCAAGAACCATCTGGATGTGTTCCAGTGCGATCTGCTCTAGGTGATCCTGCTCTGGCAGGGGGCTGGACCAGATGATCTTTTGAGGTCTCTTCCAGCCCCTGACATCCTTTAATTCTATGATTCTGTAACTGTTGTATTTCCTAATCATTGTGCAGTATTCATACTGTAGTTTGTGGAGGCCCTAATGTCAGTTTTTCTATTAAGTCCTAGCTAGAAATTTTCAAATGATCAGATTTTAGATTTTTTCGATCAGGCACTTCCATCAGATTTTGGTACCAGATTAGATCCAGTGTCTTTTGTTTCAGTTTTTAAATCCTCCTGTGTAAAGGACTGTGCCTTTTGTAGAAATATATAGATGTCATGTGCTGGTGTATTACAGCTTATTTCAGCATGTGGGATCTTTCAGAAGTAGATAAGAGACTTACAGGTTGTGCTTCCACAGAGATTTTATTTATGGCACAACTGCCTTGAAGTTCCTCCTTACACTGTTGAGTAAAAGAAAGATTAACTTGCAAACAGATTGGTTTTCACTGTTAATGTGGATGCAGTCAGGTACATTTGTGCAAGTTAAGATGGTCAGGAATAGATGATGAGACAGGGATGTCACACAGCAGCTTCTTAGTTAACAGTGAGATCTGCGAAACTTTCCTCCCTTTTGCACAGAGACAAAATAATTTAACATTGGAAATGTAACTGTACCAAAAGTAGCTAATTGTGCTCACACGCTTCAGAATGCAGGACGTGTACAGTAGAGCTTTTTCTCCAGCATTTTGGAATACTTTGCTTTCCAGAGATACTTCAGTTAGAAATTGCCCACACTTGGGCCTGAGGCTTGACATGCTGGTCTTATGACAGTAACTCACTTACGAAAGCATTGACTTTTAGTGTAATTATGGCCTGACCATGTAATGAAGAAGCAGAGATGTTTTTATGGATCTGTCATCTGTTGGTAGCTTTATCCCACTTTTCTGGGATGAAGATAATTCTTCAACAGATGTGATCGAAAGCCTGTAACTCCTGAATTTTTGGTGATGTTGGGTGCTTAAGCTTGTTTTTTCTGAAGTCTTAATATGTTGTGTTTGTGTTGCAGAATGTCATGGTTGTCAGCTGTGTATATCCGTCTTCAGAGTAAGTATGACCTCTAATTTATTTCTTCACATGCCTGCCTTTTGCCATGCAGAGTTTGTGGTTTGGTTTTTTTTTTCTCTTCATTAGCAGTGGTTAAGTTGGCAGTAGTGGTAGTGGTCTGCAAGCGTTACAGTAGTAGTTTGGGAATGAACAAACAAACTTGGAACCAGATTCATGATACAGCTCAGTACTAGCCTCAAATAGTAAGCTGTTGGCTTGCACCTTAGCTGGAAAAAGTGGATACCCCCTGATGCTAGTCACACTTGTGAATTCATCTCCTAGACTGTTTCCCTGGGTTAGTGTGGAGGTAGAGAACCCCTTGAGGACTGGCAGTGGGGGACTGTTTATGCTGCGGGGAGGGGAATTCTGTGCATTAAGATTAAAGGAACTTTAAAATTACTTTAATGATAACATTCTTTTTTTGTTTTATTAGGAAAAATAATTCCAATAGTTTAAATCGGATGAATGGTGTTATGTTTCCAGGGAATTCACCAGGGTACTCTGACAGGTAAGGGTAGTTTGGGGAATTAACTTTTCTGGGTAAAAGGAAGGTAATTCTGGAAATAACTGGTTCAGACCTCTTATTACCTATTTTGATCCCAAATAATAGTCTCAAAAATGGGATGTGATGTGGTATGTTAGAGGAAGGAGGGTGGAGGGGGCATGGATGTGCACATTATTAACTCTCAGATGTACACATTTGATTTTCTCTTTTTTTAACCTCATTGTTTAGAATGCTTTGTTCTTTATTTAAAGAATTTACCATAGTTTGCATGTTGTAGGCAAGGAATCTTTAATATAAAATACCAAAGTAACCTGATCTTGTTTTGGTCATGGTGATCCTGAGGGACTCTTCCAACCTGGATGCTTCTGTGATTCTGTTATCTCTTAAGAAAAGATTGCAGCTGCTTTCTGCTTATTAGGAACAAATTGCTGTACTAAAAGGATGGATTAAATGTTGTATTATTATATTTTGAAGATCAAATGTCAATGGTCCTGGAACTCCCAGACCGGTAAATCGACCGAAGGTTTCTTTGTCGGCTCCTATGACAACAAACGGTTTGCCGGACAGCACGGAACACAAAGAATCCAGCTTGCAGCAAACAGAAGATAAAAAACACAGGTTTGTGAGGAGCTGTGTGGGTTTGAGGTTTTATTATTCTCTCTTTTACTTTAGATTTAAAAAAACATGTTAAAAGAGGATGGCCACCTGAGATTTTCATAATTAAGTCTTACCGTGTGAATATCTGCAGCAAGATTTGATGAGAACTTTCTGCTGTTTGGACTAACCAGATGACTTTTGGTTCAGGTTTCCACAGTTGCAGTTACACATCCCAGAAGTGTATGGCATGTACAGTAGAAGTGAAGAGTGAATAAGAGAGTTCAGAAATCCACAGTTACCATGTTTGTGTCAGGATGTTAAACTATAACAAAAAATGACATGTCATAAGTGTTTGACACTGATCCGGACAGTAGGATTTGTCTGTAATTTGGACCCAGCAGAGCAACCCAAGCACTCTGCGTTTTCATTGACATTCAGGTGAGAGAGGAGTGATAGGTTTGAGGCTCTCTTACGTAATAAGTGAAGCAAGTTCTGCTGTTGTATCTTGTAACATGAAGTAGCTGCCACTTTTTTAGGAGTGTGATGAGATCCAGAATGTTTTTCTTCAATAAAAGTTGTAATTGCTTTTTTTTTTTCTTTTTTTTTTTTGTTTGTAGTGAATCACCAGCATCTGAATCAGAAGGGGCTCTGAGCAGCCCTGTAAAAAATAAGCACTCTGAGGATGACCCTGCGGAAGCAGAAGGGCATGAGGTAAAGAGACTTAAATTTGACAAGGAAGGGGAAACCAGAGATGCACCTAACCAAACTGCCTCCAGTGAAGCATCTTTAGGCACAGAAGACACAGAAACATCCTCTACATCTCAGGATAAAGAAAAAGAGGCCACTTGTGCCAGACAGCACTGTACGGAAGAAGAGGAGGAAGGTATTTCAGATTTCATTGTCTCAGTGCATTTTCCAAGGAGTTGGCATTGTCTTTGCTGTTGGGATTGAATGCTCCCCAGCTGTGTGCAAAAAGTGGAAGTGCTTGAACTTCAATTTCTCATAGTTTAGCAATTCTGTTACTACTTTTTAGTTTGTCTTATATCTCTATTTAAAAATTTGACTTGACAATTAAAGCCTCCTTAGGCAGTAAATCACAGGAGGGTGGTAACATGCCAAGAATTCAAGAATCCCTACCTCAGCTTGGTAGGTTTTCTTGTCTCTTATCCAGAAGTGAGATTGGTCATATCTGTGTTGGACTGACTTTTATATCATAATTTCAGAAATGAATTGACAATAAAGATTTCTGTCCCAGAAGAGGCTGAGCAACAGTCTCTCCAGATTCTATTAGAACAGTGAAATTGCCTCCTTTATACCTAATTAAAAAAACAAAACAAACAAAAAAACCCCCAAAACTACCAAACAAACAACCCCCCCCCCCAAAAAAAAAAAAAATCATCCAAACAAACAAACTGCAGTTAGGAGACTGATGTATTTTTTTAATGTAATTTCCATAATTTCCTTTTAGGTTTTTTTTGGTGGCTCATAAGTATATGTTAAATGTTCCTCTAGATGCTGATGGATGGCCTTTTGAAAGAGTCGTCTTTTCAGCAGTTTTAAAGGCTGCTTCTGAAGACAAACAAAGCAAGAAAGTTACTTGTTAGTGTCTTCTATCCACTGAAGTTTATTTTTAATCAGAAGTTCAACTTTTGAGGATCTCTTAGGATAGTGTGGCTATCCTGGTGGTTTACATCTAATAATGGCTGTCCTATATTGTTCAGTGCAGCTGGGAGTGTGAAGCAGCAGGGATGAGGATGTGTTTAGAAATGCCGTAGTAATGCTGTACTCTTACTGTTTCTAGAATCCTTCATGTCTCCCAGAAATGCTGGTTCTGACAGAAAAGATCAAGAAAAAGACACTGAACCCTCAACTGTGAATGAAGACACCTCTGAGGAGAACAATCAAATGGAGGAGTCTGATCAGTCTCAAGCAGAGAAGGATTTACACTCGGATGACAGTGAAACCAGTGGATCTGCCAGTAGTGGAGCTGACTGCAGTGAAACAGAAGAGTTAGGGCCCTATGCTAGCGAAACTCCAGAGATTTCATCAGAGACCCCTATGGAAAACAGCGATGAAGCCACAGAAGTTGCAGATGAACCTATGGAGCAAGACTAATTTAAATCCTTAGATGCAGTATTTTCCATAAGGCTCCAGTTTTACACTGTATAAATAATTTTATGTAATAAAGTGGACCTTTAGTTTTACAAAAAAAAAAAGAAAAAAAAGAAGCAGGTTGTAAAATAAAAACTTCTCCATGGATTGAACCTTGAAAGAGTTGTACATGATAAGAACTGTGAATACCAGCTCCTTCAGGTCCTGCTTACCGCTGAACTTTCGTTTGGTCAAATCAGTGGTTTGTGTATAGTTTTTTTTATTTAGAATAAAAGTTTTTAAACTGGAAGGTAATTATAATTTTGACAACTTTTTTGGAGATTACCACACTTAGTTGTACGTAAGCAAGGAAGTTGTTTGTTTGGTTTTTTTTTTTTTTTTTTTTTTTTTAAGTGCACTTTGATTACATCTGCCCCACTTTGAGTGCTGTGTCCNTTTTTGTCTTGTCTCTTTTCTGACAGCTTTAGCAGTTGCTTCATCTTTTGGTTACAGTTTCAACATTTGACTTGTGAAATATTGGGGTTTCATGCTGGTTTCCAGATTTTTATTTGAGTACCCACTATAAAACCTTGGGTTGTGTGTTTAAAATGTGTTCCATTTCACACAGATGTATGCACGCATGCACACGTATGTGTACCCTCACCATTCTAAGGGGGGGAGGGGGGGATGGTCTATTTTTCTGTTTCTATACAAGATAACTACAGCAAATACTTTTTTTTTCTATAGGAAAAGACTGAGTTCACCTCTCAAGGCACTCTGCCTCTGGAAAAAAAAAACCAAAAACAAAACAAAACCCCACACAAACCAAATGAAATCTGGCCCGTATGAAACCCTGGAAGTACTAAGGTGGTTGAGAACACCAGAGTTATAAACACATTCCAAGAGAACTGTTCAGATGACAACACTTTTGTATACTTCTGAGGTGCCTGAGTGAAAGGAGTTCATTTATTTATGAGAAAATGTGCTTTCTGTTGAGAACATTGTAATCAAAACCTTAGCTTAATCTTTTTGTAGAAGAAATGTTTGAAAATACACAAAGAAACTGTCTTGGAAGACATGGACAGGTACTTGCCTTTGGAAGGCTTCTTGGAGCATTGTGAATATTATAGAGAAGTCTCAAAGTTATTTCTGAGGTCCGCAGGCAGCATGGGTCTGATCACACCACTCTGTTGGAAGGATTCATACATGACCATACATAGTTTATGTACCTCAGCTAAACAACCGAAAAGTTTAGGGGTGCATAGAAGTCACCATGATTTGTATAACATTTTGGAAGTGAACTAAATATTTTTGAACATGCTACTTTGACAGCCAGTGTTAATGTTTTTATTTTTCTTTTTTCCCCCCCCCCAGACCAGCTCAAAGCACAAACTACTGCTTTAAACTCGATGTTTTCCACTTCCCACATTTAAAAACGTGCAAGCTGCAACCTCCCAGTCACGATTACTGGCTGCCAAATTTATACCTGTTTCTTCAACTGTACCTTTTTGATATTTAGGATTTTTAAATTTCTGTAAAGTAGATTTTTTTGTAGATTGTAATGAGTGCTCACTGCCATTGTGAAACGGTATCTTAATTGTATAATTCCTGTGTGTAAACTGAATGCTTGGGCTTTCAATACAGTATTCATATAAAGCAATAAATATTAATGTTATGAAACACCTGAGTACATTTTTATCAGAATTGTCCCTCTTTTTTTTCTTTTTTTTTTTTTTTTTTTTTTTTTTTTTCTTTTTAAGTTCACATACCTGAAGTACAGAAATGACCTCTACAATGCATGCTGATAGTTCCTTGTACTACATGCTATGCTTTGGATCACTTGGGGATATCTGGGTTTTGATTGATAGCAGAATGATTTGGCTGAGTTGGAGTATTTATAATATAAAGTTATTTCTTGCTAAATGTTACCCATCCAGATCTAAGCAGACAGGATTTAGGGAGATGCTTGCAAAATAAATGAATATATTTGATTGATTGATTTAGATCCCCTTTACAGAAGGGAAATTGTACTCTGCCTCATTTTCATTGTGCTGAAGGGTTGGATGTGTGTTATGAGATTTCGGGACTCAACCAACGTGTTGAAATTGGGCAAGCTTAAAAATACCAGTGACATCTTAACACTTCTTTGGTTGTTTGGAGGTTTTGTTTGGTTTTCTTCCTGTTTTGTGTTTTGTTTTGTTTCCTCCTTTTTTGACTTCTTTTCAAATATTTTGCCAATGAAAACAATTTTAAAATTTCTAAGTTTAGAGATTTCTGAAATTTCCTTTTAGACTGTTTATTTGTGAAGATATTGTCAATAAACTCATTCTTTAAGCACTTGTGACCTTTTGATACTCTTGTCTTAGCCACTTACGCAGAGACTTGCAGAAGAACTTCAAGGTATGGATCCATTTCGTTCTACCTGCAGTTAATGGGGTTTGTTGGTTAATAGAAGTCATACTTTATGATGTTTAGGGTGTTAATCCTAAAGATGTGCCTACATTTTAAGATTGTGTTTACTAAGAGAAGAATCCCTTTTTATCAAACCTGGATTAAAAATCCCAGTCCAAAAAACCCACTGCATTTCTATGTAGCCAGATTTTACCAGAGGTGTCGCACATCTCCAGATGCAGGCAGCTGCTGTTCTGTGTGGAGGTGCAGCACTGAATGTATGTTCACAGTTTCTGTGTTTCTAAATCTGGGTGCTTTAAGCCCCACAATTACAGGCACCCCAGAGCATGGTTCTGGTCCAACCATTCAGACAGTGTTGGTTATTCTGCTGGTGTTGATGAAGGCAGTGTGTAGTTAAACCCTAGAAAAGCAGGTGGCAGCTGCTCTATGGTGTTTGTGAGCGTATTTCTGATTATAAAAATTATTAAATGGGATCAGAATATAAACGGATGATATAATGGAGCTTATTTCTCAGAGTGCAAGGTAAAGGACACTCCTTAAGATGTCTCCTTCTGCTGAACTTGTGGGGCCCATGGGTGTCTGAGACTGCTTAAAGTTCTGGGGCAAGGACTGCTCCTGCTGCATGTATTGCTGTCCAGGGCAGATCTAGATTTCTCTTTTAAATCCTTGGGTTTGCTTCTGGCTTCAACATAGTAAATTTTATATATTTTTATATATATATATATATATATTTTTTTTTTTTANAAGGCACCTCTGCAGCACTGACTATTTGTTTATGCCTAGCCTAGGGGATGCAAGGAACAGACCGAAAAATCTTGCTTCTGCTGCTTTAGTCTGTGAAAAATGTTGCATGGTTCCTTTTGCTCACTTGAGCAGTTCACTCAAAAGCTACATTATGACTTTCAAGTTTGTCCTGAGTCTGGTAGAAAAGAACCCAGCTCTTATTTTAGGCTTCTTTGTGCTTTTTTATCCACCTAGTACATTTCTAGGAAGAGTCCAAAGGTGATTGGCATCTCATTGTGCCTGAGGTCAATGTTTTTCAGATGGACAACTCTGGAAGAGGTGCAGATTACCCAAAGCATCCTAGTTACACTTCTGCTGTTACAGAGGAGGGCCGAGTTTTGTCACCTGGCAGTCTGTTTATTGGAACTTTTCACCATCATTTGCCTTAAGAATCTTTAAGATTGAGTCTGGCTGTGACCACTGCACCATGTCTTGAAGCATCATGTCCATACAAGTCTCAAAAACTTCTCCAGGGATGGTGACTCCAACACCTGCAGGGGAACCTTTCAACCCCCCACCACTCTCAATAAAATGTTTGTTCAAATGTCCAGTCTAAACTTCCCCTGAACACACCTGATGACCAACTTGCTATGTTGGAAACCTCTTTAGTTTATCCTGCCACCCTGATTTCAGCCTGCAAGACTACACAAGCCCTATTCTCCCAACCTCCCCTCACAGTATGTGTGGTTCTGACCCATTGCTTCACTCCATGTGTTTCACTCATCCTCAGATGGCTGCATCCAAATCCAGACAGAGAATGCCAGCTGGGGCCACCACTGCTGGTAATACCACCCCTGTGTTGTGTGCATGTCTCAAAAGTGATACTTGACTATTCCATTTGTGGTCCACCATAACTGCCATGTCATTTTCTGCCCAAGTTGTTTCTGGGCCATGATGTCCTGTGGTATATATTTGATTTTACCGTACTTGTGCTGTTTTGTTCCTGTCTCCTTCTAGCTACATCATGCAAACTTCTGTACCCTTTCCTATCCATCTGTCTATCTTTTCATTTGGTTCTGTAAGTTCTTTGAAAGTGCTTCTCCTTTCATGGTGCTCTGCCTGTACTCTCAAGGCTATGACAGCGCTGCCTTGTTAATGCCAGTCTGGAACAGAATGGGACCCAAGATAGAAACCTGCAAGATTCAAACTGATCTTAGACTGTGTTAAGGATGAGGACTTTGAACTTGGCCAGTAAAAGCAGAAGGCTCAGGCCTCATCTTTGAGATCAAGGTGCTTGAGGTTGTGTGTTAGGACCTAGAATCATAGAATGGTTTAGGTTGAAAGTGACATTAAAGATCATCCAGTTCCAACCCACTGCCATAGGCAGGGACACCTCCCACTAAAACAGGTCACTCAAGGCCTCATGCAACCTGGCCTCGAACATCTCCAGGGAGGGAGCAGCCACAACCTCCCTGGGTAACCTGTGCCAGTGTCTCACCACCCTAGCTGTAAAGAACCCTTTCCTAACATCTATTTTGATTCTCCCCTGTGCCAGTTTAAACCCATTATTCATCATCCTGTCTTTACAAGACCTTGTCAATAGTCCTTCCCCTGCCTTCCTGTAGATAGATACTGGAAGACTACTATAAGGCCTCCTTGACCTTATAGTAGCCTTCTCATCTCCAGGCTGCAGAGCCCCAACTCTCTCTAGCCATTCACCACCCAGCCTGGATTTGTGCTTGGGATTGTGCTGACCCAGGTGCAGGACCTTACACTTGGCCTTGTTGAATTTCACTAGGTTGGTCTGGGCCCACTTTTCCAGCCTGTCCAGATCCTTCTGGATGGATCCCTGCTCTCTAGCAAGTCAACGGTGCTGCACAGCTTGATGCCATCTGCAGACTTCCTGAAGGTGCACTCGATTCCTCTGTTGGGGAAGTGGTTGTTGATATTCTTTAACAGAAACGGAGAAACAGCTCATTCTCGTGGGCTTTGTGTGAACTGTAGCAGCCAACAGCTCCAACCTGTAACTGTTCAGCTCCTGCTGCCAGTCTGCTCCCATCCCTCACCATGACACTCAGGCAGCCTTAGCACCATTCACCTCTCCCTGTCACTTAGTTTCTCACACTAGTCAGCTAGACAGGTGCCCTGGGGCTGTCTTGCAGCAGCCCTATGGATGCTTGTGAAACCTACCTTTGCAACAGAGCTGGTGACAGTGCTGATCAAACCAGCTGAGAAAGCTGCCTGGCCATCAGGAGCTGCCCAGCTTGCCGGGGGCTCTGTGGTTGCTCCAGAGATGCCCAGGAATTCTCCTTGCTCCGTTTGTTCATACCCCTTTGAATGCTGGTCACAAGAGGACTGAGAAATGGAATTCAAAGGCAGCATAGTGCAGAGAGCTGACCTTGAGCATTTGTTTCTTGACCACCTATTCATGTGTAAGTAACAGTTCAGTTTTATTTGAAACTCCTGATACAAAGAGTCAAACAGGCTGGAGAATGCAAGCGTCCCTTAGACTAATGGAATTGTTTTGGCTGGAGAAGACCTTTAAGATCATTGAGTCAAACAACCCAGCAGAGCCAAGTCTGCCACTAAACCATATTCCTCAGCATGACATCTACACTTCCAAGTCCCTCTAGGGATGGAGATTTCACCACTTCCACAGGCAGCCTGTTCCAGAGCTTGACAACCCGTTCAGGGAAGAAATAGTTCCTAACATCCATCCTAACCCTCCCCAGGTGCAACTGGAAGCCATTTCCTCTCAGGCTATCTCGTTACTGAGGAGACGAGACCAAACGCAGCTGTCTCCAATCTCAGGCAGTTGTTAAGAGTGAGAAGGCCTCCTCTGAGCTTCCTCTCACAACCTAGAACCCTGAGCGAACCCTGGGCAGTAGAAGAGGTTGTGTTAAGAGTCAAGAATACCCTTGCAATAAACTAAAAAGAATGGACAGCAAAGGGCTGCTGAGTTGAGTTTGTTACAGTCAGTGTAAGCCCTTGGAGCAGGAGGAAAATGGGAAGAAAAAGGAAAGGGAAGAAAGAAGGAGAGAGAGTTAAGAAGGCAGAGGAAAAGGAGGCTATCACCGCTCCAACAGACACCTGCCTATTCATAACAGGTACGTCACACATCGTGTGTCACTGGGTTCTCACACCTCCATAGCTCCAGCCCCAACAACTCCAGCTCCCCAGCTGTGCCTCACAAGACCTGTGCTCTAGACCTTTCGCCAGCTTCACTGCCCTTCTCTGGACACGCTCCAGCACCTCCAGATTGTCTGCGGGCAAAAGGCTGAGGAGAAATCGCAGGGTTTTTGGGTCAGTAACTTGTGAATCGTGAGGTCAGCCCAACCGAGGCTGGGCGCGGCAGCACGAAAGAGTTGGGCAAACGCCGGGCATTGTAGTGCCGCCAGCTGCCCGCAGAGGGCGCCACCGCCTCGGTAACGCGCAGCAGTGCCCGCGCCGCCATTTTGTGGGCGGCCTCAAGCGGAGGCTGCTCGGCGGCGATGGGGCGGGAGCAGCGGATCTGAGGCACCGAGGCAGCGGCTGTGTTCCCGGTGCTGCGGGATGCGTGTGCCTGCTGCACAGGCGGCTCCTCTCCGCTGAGGAGAAGAGCAGCCTGCGCTGCCAGGTGGGCACCGCTCCGGACAGTGCCTGTGGTGCCTTTGTGAAATGTCGGTGATGAAAAGGTCAACGATGTGAGGAGGGGACAGGGGATGAGTTAAATGGAGAGGAAACGGCCATCATTACTCTTCTTTATTTACACTGGAAATAGCCCTAAATCTTCAGATTAATGGGATGCGATGAGACATTGAACAGAGCTGCTGCAGTAACCCTTTCAGAAATCCCTGCTCTCAAGTGCCCACAAACTAGATTTGCTTCCCTCTAGATCAGCTTCCAAGTGAAAGCACTTTTTCCACACCCACCCCCTCCCCCCCATTTGTTTGTTTTTCTTTCTTTCTTTTAAACTAACAAACCAGCAAAACTTTAATAACTGGAAATCTTGCCGCTGTAAGATTGGTATCCTCGCAAGCTTTCCTCTTTGCCCTGCACTCTGATTTCCAAAGAGCGCTGAGCTCTTTGTGTATTCGTTTCGTGGCTCCAGGAGATGGAGCTTTGGAATAAATAAATGCGTGCTGTGAGACAGTAAAAAGGGCACTGCTGCGGTGGCAGCAGCCTCAAAAGATGAGTCTTGCACAAGTTCTTCATCCCCAGTCCCAGGTTGGAAAATGCTATAACTTTGTACCTGCAGCTTACAACAGCCTGAAGGTTACCTGCCTGTTGTAGGAACTTTATTGTGGCCTTACAGTGTCTGAAGCAGGCTACAAAAAAGCTGGGGAGGGACTTTTTAGGCTATCAGGTAATGACAGGACTGGGAGGAATGGAGCAAAGCTGGAGGTGGGGAGATTCAGACTGGACATGAGGAGGAAGTTCTTCACCATGAGAGTGGTGGAAGCCTGGAAGGGGTTGCCCAGGGAGGTGGTTGAGGCCCCATCCCTGGAGGTGTTTTAAGGCCAGGCTGGATGAGGCTCTGGACAGCCTGATCTAGGGTAGGGTGTCTGTGCCCATGGCAGGGCGATTGGAACTGGATGATCCTTGCTGTCCCTTCCAATCCTGGTTGATTGTATGATTCTATGGCCTTGAACAGAACCCATCCTGTGAAGGGGTCCAGGGCAAGCGTGGTGCTGGCCCAGCTTGTCAGGAAATCAAGGAAAAGGATACAGTGCACCACAGCTCCATTAGGAGGAAGTTCTTCACGGAGAGTGATTGGCATTGGAATGGGCTACCCAGGGAGGTGGTGGAGTTGCTGTCCCTGGAGATGTTTAAGAAAAGCCTGGATGGGGCACTTAGTGCCGTGGTCTGGTTGATTGGATAGGCCTGGGTGATAGGTTGGGCTGGGTGAACTTGGAGATCTCTTCCAACCTGGTTGATTCTATGATCATTTCCTAGCTCTACATCTCATCACTGTCTTCCTCTTTGCTGTCTCTTAAATCACACAAAGTGTTGCCAAAAGTCTGTGGCAAAGGTCTCATGAAATCGTTCTGAGGGGGCATCATCTGTTCTCTTTGCCTCACAAAGCTTAGGAAAAGGGAGTCGTGGATTTAGGTGACCGTAGGGAAAGAGACCAGGTGTTGGGGTACTTGTAGGGTTAAGTGATGTGCTGAAGTAGCTCACACAGCTTTCTCAAAGTCCTCCTCCATTCTTCCCTGTGTTGGAGCCTAGTCCTATGGTTCAGAACGGACTAGGTGACTTCTTCAGATAAATTCTACTTTTTATAATCCATTGTTTCTGGAAGGCTTCTGTTTTATTTAGCTGAAGTTTCAGTCCAACTAGTAAGAAGAAGGTATGCAGTTGTGCATTTGCTCTGTTCTTGGAATCAAAAGAAAGCAAATCCTCAAATCCAAGACTCAGATGCAGTATCTGGAAACCCAAGGATGTCTTGGACAATGGATTACATGACAAATGAGAGGTTAATTAGTCTTCTCCTTCCTTTTCCAGGTAGTTGTTTGGCTTTTTTTTTGGTGTGTGTTTGTTTTCAGTACCTAAAGCCTTTTTCCAGTCTTGTTTCAGAAAAGGTGTGAGGTGTTGAAGATAATTCTACTCTCCAATGTATTTACCTTTCGGAATTAGTTAGTTGGTGTGTGGGTTTTTTTTTGTTTGTTTGTTTTTTCCCCTGATGTTCCTCAGAAACTTTCTTTATCCCATCCCATTTCCCCATTATATACTTACAGGCATCCTAACTTTTCTAACACACCTAGTATTGAGTGCCAAGGCTTTCCCACTGAGGCCACATGCCTCAGGTGTTTCACATTTACTCTTTATCTTTGCTCACAAAACGAGTCCCAGTGACTTCAGGGGCTCTGGTAGCAGGATGTTGACACTTTTTCTCACTGCCAAGGTGACTGCTCTGATCACTGGGCTATCAGATGATCCCCAAAATTGCTCTTTTCCCCCCCTTAATTCAGACTACTTTGACTCTTCTCTTGTATGAGATAAATTAAAACCATGTGGCAAATAAAAAAAAGTATAATGAAACACTTCTCTCTAATAATGTAATTTAGAACAGAATCTATTTTAAACAACAAAACAAGCACCTTGTTTTCTTGGTGCTCTGGGGACATCAGGATAGATCTGTGCCTCTCAGAGTCTTACCAGCTTCTTTCTGCTTCTGTTCTTTTGATTATTTATTCCTTTCTGCATTCTCTTTGACTTTCAACTCAAAGAGCTGTACTCTGTCCACCAAAGGCCCTCCTCTTCAGATCTTGCTTTCTAACTGCAGGTCTTGGCTATCTTGTTTAAATAAATGTATTCAAAGGGGCCCCTGTGTGGCACAGAGTGTAAGCAGGTGCAGAGTCTCTGCTCAGAGATCTGGCAGTACTACTGCTAAAATACCCCACAGAAAACAGAAATCCTGGTGTGTGATTTTAAAGGGGTGGGGGGCATTGTTCTTTGAGCACAGGAGTTTTACATTACCAGGACATCATTTCAGAGCTCTCTTGGTTCTCAGAACCTTTAGGTGGGCTTTCTCAATCAGGCACATCTGATCCACTCATAAAATGGCTGGGGTCTAGGGAGGACCTCATTGCTCTCTGCAGCTCCCTGAAGGGAGGTTGGAGCCAGGCGAGTGTTGGTCTTTTCTCCCAAGTAACTAGGGATAGAACAAGAGTAAGTGGCTTCAAGTTGTGCCATGGGAGGTTTAGGTTGCATATTGGGAAAAATTAGGAATGAGTGGTTGGGCATTGGAGTGGGGTGCCTGGGGGTGAGGTCTCTGTCTCTGGAAGTGTTCAAAACGCAGGCATGGCACTTCTGGCTTGATGGACATGGTGGTGTTGAGTTGATGGTTTGACTTAATGATCTTGGAGGGTTTTTTCCAACCAAAACAATTCTATGATCCAAGGGGTGCTTTTGGAAGGAGACAGGCTTCTATATGAGTACCTTGTGACTTTAGGGCGGTGTCAGGTGCCCTCTGACAAAGGGGGTGCTTTTAGCCTAGGCTAAAAGTCCTGGGCAGTGTGATGCTCCATGGGAAGTGAGAGGGCTGTGGAGGTAAAGTAGTGCTGAGTGTCTACTCTTCAGTGGTGCTAGAGGTGTATTCACCTCTAAAGGGGAAGGAGGCAAGAAGTCCAGCTCTGGAATTACTCCAGCTGAATTTGAGCTAAGCAGTTCTGCACTGACCATACACTGACCACATTCTCCTGCACTGTTTAAAAAGGTGGAGAAATGCCTACTGTGCAGTAGCTGTGTGGGCTCAAACCACAGCTGCCTTTGAGGAAACTGCGGTAGCTTGTGGAGTGGAAGATCTTCAGGGACCAGCATGGCATTGATCAGCTTCTGTTAATGAACAAAGCGACTAATAATGCATACATCTTCCAACGGAAGGGTCTGTTCCTCTGAGACACTAGCAAGCAGTTCTGTAGTGGTTTCTCAGGACAGTATTTACCACTGGATTAAACAAGGCAAAAAAGTATTAGATGATCTCCTTGGAGAGGTGAAGCACAAAAGAAGTATGAACTGTGGCATTAAAAAAACCCAATAAATGATAGTGCGCAGGTGAACAAAAAAATATAGGCAGGTAGATGGATGAGCTCTCTTCGAGGCCATCTGATGCATCTGTGTTTTCCCAAACAGCAGTGCAAGGAGTATCTGAGCTTGCAGGACTGCTGCATGGTGAGGAGAAAAGAACCTCCCAGCTATGAGATATGATGGTGCAGGCTACCTTTGGAGCACAAGGGCTTCTCTTGCCTGCGTGGTTTTCTGGCCAGGGCAAGCTGGTTCTCATTTTCCATGTGGTGTGTGGCTCTTAGGTCTAGCTATGATTTCTTTTTAGTCTTGCTTTTAACTGTGCCTCTGTTTGGTTCCCAACCTGCAGGAACTTTACTCTTTCAAACTGAGCTGTGGAAAAAGTTCGTCTGGGACAGTAGGAGCTTCCACTTGTGTGTGCACACCCTGAGACAAACTGGATTTGATCTATGAACCATAAAAAGGGCCTTGGATGGGAGTGCTGGATACTTTTGCATGGGATTAATCAGAAAGTCTGAGAGAAGTCAGTCAGCCTCCCATGGCTTAAATAATTTCCCCATGTAGCACCTTTCTGCAGGGACAGATCTCTGTTGCAGCTGTATCATTCTTCTGCAATTAGTGGCAGGCTGCTAGCTGTGGTGTCTGGCACTCTTTGCCTGTACGTGCCCTCAGCCTGAGAATGGAGCTGAACCGTGTGATCTGATAATGCAGGGCCCTGTCTGTCTTCCTGTGGTGGGTATTGGCACTTGAATGTCTGATTGCTTCTCTGCAGACTTGCAGGCTGACTTCGAGCACTGCTCAGCTGCACTTGAGTTGCAGCAGCCTCTGCCTGGGAAGTTACACTGGTACAGATGTGTGACTGAGCTTTTCTGCCTACTGTGGTATGTGCTTTATGTCTGGGTTTGTGGGACAATGTACTGCTGTATGGTCTCTCCCTCTTTCCCACCCACCCCTGGAATTATTTAGCACAGTCTAAACTGAAGAGGGCATGACAGCTAGCACAGGACAGATGTTAAGAGCAGCTGGTAGTAAACTTTGAGCTTTGAGTGATCTATGGACAAAATCTGAGAGGTCAACCATGAGGTCTTTGATCAGACGGACTCACTTGAAGGGCAGACTTGACAGGAATGCCAGATTAAGCCTGACAATAGAAGTAGTTTCTAAAACTTTTTCTTCCTAGCAAGTTTCTTTAATGGGGACCTCCATGTCTTGGCATGTTTTAAGCTTTATGATTTCTCCCGTAAGTAATACAGAGCAAATGTTTCAGACAACTGGATTTAAAAGTGTAATTTTCTGTTGGAGGCTGGAAGTATTTATTTGACAGTGAACTTGTCAAATTGTGGCTGCACAGCTTCCCTCTGGCTGGCTAGCTGCTAAAAGCAGCCACACCAGTGCTAGTGGTTGCACTCTATCTAGACTCGTATACATCTGGTGCTTTTTAAAGCTTTATTTTTTTAAAAACAGTATTATTTCAACAATCTGTGTAGAATTGTAGTGAAAAAAATTACAGTGCAGTAGAGGGGAAGACAAAGGAAAAGGAAGCTGGAGATGGGGAAGAAAAAGGTATAGGTGTATCAAACAGTTTGTGGCAGAGTAGAAATCCAACCCCCTTCTGAGAAAGCAAGGCTTTGCTTCCCGGAGCACAAAGCATGAAATACTGTTATAACATTACCCTGTCCTTAGCTTTCAACTGCCATGAGGCTGTTCAAAGGATCTGAATGTGTCTGTCTGGTGTTTGCTAATCTAAATCTACTGCAAACGGATGGAGGAGCTGGTTAACTTCTTGTGTGAAAGGTTATTCTGTAGCTGAAATTGCTTTAGGTGGCTCAGCTGTATTTTGTCAATAAAATGTGCCATCAGTGAAGGAATTGGCAGTAAAGAGCCTTATGTGTGCTTGCAAATGGGAAGCACGTTTGAAGGGCAGTGGTGGAATATTCGGTAGGTGCAGTCGGCAGTTGAACCATTACAAAGTCTGTTTTGTGGGATTTAGAATTTGAATGTGTTTAATTGCAATGGGCTGATATGATTTATACCTTGGATATGATTCTCATCTCTTTTGGCTACTGTAAAGGGAACTGTGTGATGCATGTGAGTTGTTGTGCTAGAGACTTCAGCGAAGGGCAGAATGCAGAGTGAGTCCTGATGGATTGATGTTTGTGTTAGGAATAGACTGTAACATCCCTGTAAAAGCATAGTGAGTGTTTGGGGGTGTGTGTATGCTGCTGTCTCTTGGCATGGTGCATGAGATCAAGTGCTTTCCATTCTAGATGAGATGGAAGGAAGGATCTTGACAAGTGCTGAAGTTCTCAAACTTCAAGTTTCAATGTTGATTTCTACCCCAGTTTTAAACACTTGAGCCAGGCTGATCCTTAGTGTAGCTTAGCTTCCTGAGAGGGTGATTGGAATAACTGTTCATAGCCATGCTGTAGGCTGGTGGTATAATTGCAGAACAAGTGGTCTTGAACAGTGTTTCAAGAGGTCTTATCTGTCCACGCAAGAATCCTGTTTGTAAAGGACCTTTTCCAAATGGTAATGAGGAGCAGCTTGTTCAGATGTGCTTGGAAGGAAGTAGAACATCATTGTCACTTAGAGCTTCCAGCTGATCTCTATCAGCTACAGCTTGTTGGCTATTTCAGTCCAGGAGTGCAGGAAGGGGGACCTTGCCCATGTTTGGCAATTGGCCTTTGGAAACTTTGACCACTGATTCTTCACCAGTGGCTATTGAAATGATGCCATCAGTTGTCAGACTCATGGAATACACTGTGGCTGGGCCTGGGAAACCTTGTAATGAGTCCTTCAGATAGTATGGGTTTGTGTGCATTGTACAAAGTAATTCAGGGTCACCCTTTAATACCATTTGAATCCTTCTGCAAAGGGTTCTGTGGACCAACAGCCCCACAGAAAACCAGATGGAGTTCTTGCAGCTGGTTACTGTTTCAAGCCAAGTTTAAAAATGAGCAGAGTCTGCCTCCGTGAGGAGCTGCCACACAGGGCAGCTCAAGTGATCTTGTAGGCCTCTTCTGCAGGCATATAGATGTGCCCAGGCTTTGGTGTGACTGCTTCTATTGACCTCTTCTCTGCAGTAATGCACGGGCAGGAGGGGGCTGGCTTTGACCAATGTGGGTGTATTTGGCTGTGGGTGGAGATGCTGTTGCCACCTCTTGTTTTGTCTGTTCTTCCTGTTAATCTCTGCCCTGAGTAGCAGCATCTCGGTAGCCTATGGTAGATGATCTGATGATTTTGCTTTTTTCAGACCTAGCTCTTTATTGAGGAGTCCTGAACAGCAGACATGCTCTGAGCTGTGTCACCCAAGGAAGGTGGTTGTCCTCGGTCTGACATTTCAGCGAGTGCTGTCCTGCCTGATGACAAAAAGAGAGGCTTGTGGAGCAACTGTGTTACCTCACTGCAGGGAGAGGGGAGCAAGGGGTGGCTTTGTGAAAACTGCTGGATCTGTTTAATACCAAGCAACTTAAAAATGATATGCCTTTAGGCTGGGGAGCTGATTCCAGGAATATGGGTATACTAAAACAAATCCAGTTTATATATTTGCATGAACTTCAAGAAATAAACAGATTTGTTCTCTGCACTTTGCAGAGACACTTTTTTTGTCGTACAAGCTTTTCATCATTTTTCTCATTGCGGGCTTGGTAGCTTAAGGACCAAAAGGATTAATATATTTGGTTTATATTCATGAAGTACCTAGCAGCCTCAGCCAGAGATCAGGGCTCTTTCATATAAGATATTATGCAGGTTTTTAAAAGAATAGTAAAAAGCCCTTCTACCACACTATGCAGTTTATCAGTTTCCTACAGCTTAAGACCCAGACTGCTTCTGGGGGCGCATGTTCAATGAAGGTTTAAATCGAATGTGAGTGATATTATGTAGGAATATCAAATGAAAAACTAGTTTGATGTCAGCAGTTTTTGGCCAATGTAGAAGCATTTTTACCTCTTGTACAGAAGTACCAGCAGGTTTGGTACTTTGGTGACTACTTGGAAAAAAAAGAATATGCTCTGTAAAGTTGGGGAGAAGAGTTTTGAGGTGACTGTATCATAGCTTTGATTAGTAAATTAGAAAAATTTCCAGCTTTGGCCAGGTCTACCTCTGCTGAAGGGAAAAGGCAGTGCTGTGTCTTGTGTTCAACCTAATGTTCCTGTGCCTGACCCACCTCTGAGATGGCAGAGTTGGGTGGGCCCAAGGAAGGCCCCCCCCCGCAAGTATTTTCTTCAGTTCAGACATGTACTGCCCTTGTCTGAGAGACAAAATAAGGAATGAAATCTAGTCAAACTTTATAATAGTATCATCCTAACCCTCGAGTTCTATGTTGTGTATTTTTATTTCCCACAATCAAAAGATTGTGCAAGAGTCTAGGCAGGAGCAGACTGGCTTTCTGTGATCCAGAAAAGGTTTTTTTTCACCCAGCTACACAGGCAGGTCATGTTGGTTTTCATTTGGCCTGGGGATATATTGTTAAAAAGATGAAATTTGATACTTTGAGCTCATTAAAGAATTTATTTATTTGTTATTTTTAAAACTATTGCTGCTCCTGTTGCTCACTTAATTATAAAACCTGGATAAATGCACCTCTTGGTATAAATATTTCTAATGTTGGCAGTAATTGAAGGTGAAACTGGCAAATGTATCTATCAAGCCATTTCACAAAGTAATCATTTATGAACATGGCTCTATTAATTTGTTTAGTCAGATGCAGAGAAGCAATAAAAGTGATTGACTAAAAACAATTAAAACAGTAAAAGTAAATTGTTGTGTGCATTAAAACCTGCTGAGCCTGTCAGATGGAAATTGTAGGTTTAAATGTGAAAATTAAAGCTATTGATTTTAGCTTGTGTGTATGGAGCTACTAGAGTCCTAATTTGTTCTAGTTTTCTTAGCTAAAAGTTGCTGAGACAAGAGTAAAGATAATCCTAAAACCCATTCCCAAAAAGGCATAGGGCTGCAGAAAGACATCTATGATAAATATTTGTGTTGCCGTGGGAAGATGGGAACAGTTTTTGGAAGACTTATATTAACTGTTAGTATCTTGACACTGCAGAACTGAATATAAATATTTACCAATAATGGTAACTTATTGTGCTTCAGAGAAGGTGAAGAATGAGACATTGACAGGAGAGAAAATACAGCATTGATGCAGACTAGATTACAGAGCTTCCTGCTTAATTTATGTGTGTGACTGTATTGTCATTTTGGTTTTATATCTTACAGTAAATCTTGCTTTCAGTGGACTATTATTTTTTAGTATTCAATTAAAATGATAGCACAAAAAAGAGTGCTATATCTGGACAGGTATTAAGGGATAGTGGTTGGGAATGAGGCTCCAGTCTGTGCAGGAGGGCTGCTGTCATGAATTGAAGGAGCAGGGTTTTAAACAAGTGTGTGATGTGTGTTGACTTACCAATATTAAGCAATAGGTCATGGTATTATTTCCTCTGATAGTTTCTTTGGGTCTCATTATAATTCACGTCTTTGGGCTGTGTTATTTGATGGTTAATCACTTGATCAATAGAGGTTTTATTAAACCTTGATTTCAGGAGTGTGAAGCACATCTTCCAATAGCTGTAGTCCTTTCTCTTTAGGAAGCAGACTCTTAAGTTCTGTGACTTGCAAATGCTGAATCTATTCAGTGGCGTTGCAGGTGAATGTTTGTCACACCAAACCGTTTCCCTTTGCCGAAGTGATCAGCTAGAGAGAACTGACTGTTGGGATGTCAGAAGTGAGTGGTGGGGGAGGTAGGGAAAAGTTTGAATCTTTCTATGTCCTCAGGCATCACAGAGCTCATAGGCAATGTTTATCTCCGCAGAGGATTGTTTTAAAATGAAGGATTCAGATACTAGGACAGGTTCTTTCAAACACTGTGGCACACCTCACAAATTCCTGGGAGTCTGTTCCACCAGATGAACTTTTTCAGGGCAATGAGGAATGCAAATAACTTGCAGTCAGTACACAACTGGATGAAGTTTCTCTTTGTGCTTGTCAGAATAACCAATTCTCTCAACATGCAGCAGGGCAGGCACGTCAATAATGGTGTTACTGAAGTACCACCAAGAATGTATTTACAGCTCTTAAGGCAGTCATTTGGCGATTTTTAAACAGTAGCTCTGTAATCCTTATTTAGCAGTGACAGTCGTGTTAGATTTTAGCTGTTTGTGCTGGATCAGAATGTGCTGTGTGAAATACAGGGGAAGAGCCCTCTGCATCTGCTGCCGTATGCCACTTGCAAATAGGTGCTGTCCTGCAGTAAGGTGCGAGTCCCGCAGCACTGCAGGGGGATGTCATGCCATATGTCTGTTCCATCATGTGTGTGAGCGGCTGAGGGAGGGGAGAGGTCCCCACGAGAGGGTTAACTCCTCACAGTTATAAGGAAGCTGTCAAAAGAGGTGTCATTTCTGGGCTCTGATTCAGCAAAGCTCATGAACATATGCTGAAGTGCTTTGCTGAATCAGGTTCTAGCAGGGGAACTTGTCAAAAGCATTTCCTCTCTCTGTGCAACTGTCACGCTCATCTTAACCTTCTAGAAACTTCTTTCACAAGTATATTTTTCAGGTAGCGACTCTTTATTTGAAGGAAGATTCATTTGTAGACTGCAAGTTAAACCACACTGCTTTCCTCATTTCCGCCTTTTAAGTTGATACTGATTTCCAAGAGAATGACAAGAAACCAGAACATTTGTGAACAATAGTGTTAAGCCCTGATTTCACATCAATGCAACAACCTGTGTCATTGGCATGCTTTTAAAAGTGTTACCTGGCATTGCTTCATAACACCTGTATCAACTCTAGCATGACCTCTGAAGAATTTTCAGTTGCAACAAATTGTGAGGAAGAAGAAGGGCAATGAATTGCATGAGAGGCTGAAGCGGTTTTTGGTAGAGCAACTTTCCTTTGTTCTAGATTGCTGAGAATGGTGCAAGTGAGGACTGGGAAACCTTCAAATGCAAAGAGGAAAGAAACAGCATCCCAAAGGACTGAGTAAGTCTACAAGTGAGAGCTTACTCCTAAAGTAGTGCTATCTCATTATTCCATTAAATAATGAAACACACTGCTCAGGGAGGGATCCTTGCAGAGAATTAGAGCAAATATGTGTGACCACAACCAGACAATGGCCTTCATAAGCAGCACAGTGAGATAGTTAAATTTTATGGTCTTACATAGTGGATGTCCTGACTGTGCATTTTTATATAAATAATCATTTATTCACACCAATTTTATTTTCATTGGCCCTAAAATACGCGGAGTTTTATGTTTAGCATTATCACAGGAGGAAACTATTCCCTTGAGAACAGAAACCTAGTGAATTTTCACATAAGCACCACACTAGCTGCTCCTTCCTTGTAGAGACTGGAGCATTCAGCAGTTCCAATTCTACTGGGAACTATAGCGTGGCACTGTTATAGCAAATAATTTGAGTAGTTATATTCCTAAGTACTGTTCCTGGCACTACCATGCTGAGCATTTGAGCAGAGCAGGTGTGATTTTTATCTCTGGTTTCTTTGCCTCTTTATAAAGAGGTGACTAGATCAAGACCCTGTATATGAATATATCTAAGCCAAGGTTGGTAAAAAAACAAGGAAATAAAACCATCTGCCCGTTTGTAAAGGGAGAAAGGTGACATACACAACTCCCTCCTCTCTTCCTGTGAGGACTAGAGCTCTGCACCCAGCCCAGGGTGCCAGAGAGGTAGGTCTGTGGGTAATACCTACAACATAGAATACTGTTAATGTGAATGTGGACTTTTAAGGCTTCTGCAGAGGGGAATATCCATGCTGAGAAGTGTGAGCAATAGAAACTATCAGTGTTTCCTGAAATGACTCTCTGGAGGGTACAAAAGCTGTTCACTGCATCACAGCTGGGATGTTAGAACTCTTCTGACCCTTTTCCATGTGAACCTTGTGCTGTTCTTTAGGAAGGAAGTTTAAAATTGAATGGTCCTTTTTATACTGGATGTGCTTCAACATCTTTGATAATGTTCGTTCTGTAATGTGTGATGTTTCGTACTGCAAGTTTCTCTCACCTGTGGAGAGGAGTTATTTTGGGGATCAGAGTTAATGGTTGTGAGCACTACTGAAATTCTCCTCCAAGTGTTGATGTTGAGATGCTCTTAGAGGTGCTCTCACTCCTGAGCCGCCTTCCTATCCAGAAAAAAGACTTAGTTGGATGTTTAGTCTCCTCTCTACCGTACAAGATAAGTATAGAGAGGAATACAGAAACTTTGTAGAGGCTAATTTCGTTGCAGTTTTGTGCTGTGTGGCTTTCTCCTTCACGTGCGTCTCTGACCAGTATCAAATGGGCTACAGGAGCATTTAAGTGCCATGTTTGTGAGTTTGGTTGCTGAGATAAGCTTTCTTGACCTCTTGTGCAACAGTAATATAATTTACCTGTTCTTGTTGGAAATGATGTGTGCCATCTTGGTTCAGTAGTTGGGCCTCAGTAATTGTAGTCCATGTGTGGAGGGACTGCTGTGAACAAATCTTGCTAAAACGAATTCATCCGTGGTCTGCTGCAGAGACTCTTAATGCAACATGGTGCTTTAAAATGTGAAGCTGAAACACAGTAATAATATATTGTAACTGTGTTTTATCTGCATTTAATATTTGTTTACAAGTTTTGGCCAGGATTGAAGAACCTGTTATTTCAGGTATTGCAGAAACACAGTCTTGATTGATTGTTTTTTCTTCTTTTGAAAAACCAATCCAAAATTTGCTACAGAACATTAATACATAACTTTTCCTGCAGTTTTAAATGTAAACTGACTGTATTTAATATATATGCAAATAACCTGTTTCATAGGAGTGAAATTTCATATAAATAGGTAATTAGTAATTCAACTTCTGCTGTGTAATGTGCATTATGACATTAAAGTGCTGAACAGATTTTGATTTATAGAAAATCCAACATGGACTATGACTTCTGGCAGCAGTGCACTGAAGAACCAATAAATCCTAAACATACACTCCCATTCATACTGAAGAAATTTTTAATGGAGATTGGAGTGTTTCCTAAAAACAGAGTTATGTGCCATCACCACTAAAGTTCACTAGCTCATCTTACAAACTCCTTGGAGGTAGGTACTGGAAGGGTTTCCCCCGTGACTAGCTGTAACCTGCATGCCAAAGTCAAACATGAAAACAGGATGACTTTTTTATTTCTGTCAATGTACCGTGTGGTGCCTGGATTCATTAGGTTGAAGGTGGAGTTAGCAACTTTGCAATACCTTATTTGTTAAAGTAAAACCTCCACAGGGGATGGTCCTGCTTACCCTGTCCCTTTCAACCTGGGGGATCCAAGGCTGTTTCTACTTACCAGTTGGAAATTACAATATTCCTTTTCCTTAAGATCTGATTAACTGTGGCTCTGAGGGCTGGGGAGACCGTTGTAAGATGCAAGTAGGCTTAAACTACCCAGCAGTAGTTGCCCAACACTTCTCTACTGGTTTGGGTTACTGTGTACTTCAGTGCGATGTTGACTTGTTCCAACTGAGCACCTGTTTTGCTGTGCACTTCACCCTCTGTTATCTAAGGGGAAAACCAAACCAGGAATGTTGCCGTGGAACTGCCTTCCCCTGTACCAGACCTCTTTCTACCACCATATGTTGCTTAAATCTGAAGGGTGAAATGTGAGCTGGTCTTAAATTGGAGCATTAATCAGGAGAAATGTGTGCAAAGCTGCTTTACAGTGTCACTTCATGGCACTTGGGGTGACTGCTGTGTTACATCTCATTGTTTTTGGATCTTCTTTCCTTGACCATCTCAATACCCTGTGGAGAAACTCTCCATGCCTGCCACGTTAGAAATCATCTCGCTGGAAAAACGAGACCATTCCATTGAGCTGAACTGAAGGTTTTGGTGAACACCTTAATCATTGTTTTGGGCATTATTTCAAACAAAATATAAATGAGTCCAGATCTGGCTGAACTGAAGCCCAAATCTTCCTGGAAGATTTGCAAGCTTCAGAAAACATATTGCACTGAAATCCAGGCTTGCTAGATTTTGGTCACCTTTACAAAAACTCTGTACAGCTCTTCCAAATATTTCATGTAAACTCTCTGCCATGAAGAAGCTTGAACTCCCCCTTCTTTCAGCTCTGTGGGAAAAAAAGTATCACTACCTGTTGTGTTTGGAATTGTATGTGCACCTACAACAGGGATTTACAGCAGAACAAAGTTTGTTTTACTGCATGGCTAGGGGGAGAAAATACTTGCACAGTATTCCAGTCCTAATTTCACATGTGTTGCAGTGGATAACTATAGCACTGCCAAGAGAGAAAACATAGAATTTGATGTAAAGCAAGATAGCATTTCAAGAAATGAAGAGCTGTGTTTCTTCTGGAGGAATGCAGGTCTGGTCTGGAGGTCCTCCTCAGGAGAAAGAAGTAATGGATCAGGACTTCATGCAGACAAACTTTGTTGTTGTGCAGTGCTTCCACTGAGAAGATGTAGGCAGAACCCAAAGTTTGATGCAGATGTTGCCATAGGCTTCAAGGGCTTTGAGGATTTTTTTTCTGGTGGTAATACCATGCTAAACTCCTGTTAGTCCTCTGCAGTACTGACAAATATACTGTCCCAGATGGGTAGGTCCTGTTTGTGGGGGTTTAAGTTCCTGACCAAGTGGTGAACTTGGCTATGTCTACATTGGTTTTCAATTTGCCTCACTGACTGCAGTGGATTTAGTCATGCTTGTTTAGTGAAGGTATTTGATTTCCACCCTGTTTCTTTACCTTACAGCATTAAGCAACTTATCAGGGTAATTGGACAGGATGACAACTAGGTTGAATAGGTGAGAAGTTTTGCCAATGAGGCTTCTAGAGCATGGTATGTCTCAAACCCAAGCAACACAGAGTTTTGAGTGAACAGAAAGAAAGCTGTTTGAGAATGGTCATGTAAGAGATGCTCTGTTCTATGAGCAGTGGAGTTTGTCTTTGGAGGGTAAGGTTAGGAAGCTCAGTAATGAAACCCAGCCCAAATGCACTTTGTAGCAGATTTTGTTTGGTGTATTCCTTTTGCTGGTTTTGGTAGAAACTTTGAGTGAATAATTTGTTTGCTAAACCTTATATCCATCTAGCATTACTGTTCAGCAAGTCTCTGGTGAAAGCAGTGGCATTTAGTAGCAGCTCCTTGTCACTTGTATTTAAAATATTGGAAACAAACAATGTGAAGTCCCTGATAATGTATAGAAAATTCATCTCCCCTGATAATATGTGGACTTGAACTTGTAAAAAGCAGTTTGCTGAACCATTTTACAAGGTAAACTTAAATACAGGAAAATAAACATTGCTAAACACTCTGTTTTCTGCTGACTAATTATTTTATTTCTTGCTAGCTAACTCTGGGAAAAGAATTATTTCACAGGCCACAGTTGTGTTTTATTTCCCCAGTTCTAAGAATATTTGAGATTTGCCAGTAGAGGTTTGATCTTCAAGCTATGCTAACCACTATATCTGGGCTTTTATTTGTAAACATTTTTACAGTTGTAAGTTTGGAGGGGGGAAAAAATAAAAAAGCTTTTATTTCTTTTGTTTGCTTAATGAAGTTGACTTTATGGATCCTTATAACATCAGTGCCTTAATTACTCCAAATGGATAATAAACACTTTCCTATATGTGAGAATGGGAGAGACACAGTGTGACTGTCATTAGGAACAATTGGATTTTCTCTTGATAAGTTGGTAAAAAATGTAAATACTACAAATAACTACAAATAACTGCCTGAGGGCACATTAGATAACGAAGCCAGGAACCACACAGCAAAACTCATTTTTACAGAAATTGCTTCCTCTGTTGGAGTTGGATACAGAAAGAACAGAATGCATAAGCTGCAATATGGGTTTTTTTGTTTGTTGTAGGTTTTTTTGAATGCCCTTTGTGAACACTTTGTGTTATATCTGGTGTAGATGGTGCCTGGCATATAGTGGTTTGGGTTTTTTTTTTGTTTGTTTGTTTTGGTTTTGGTTTTTTTTTTTTTTTAGTATGTGGTATTCTTATTTTACTGGGAAGAACTGAATATTGGCATAGGTTAGAATCTGGTTTCTCCTAGTAAGACAATTTCTTGGCTTTAGGCAATTTAACTAGCCCTGTGTTCCGTGTGATATAAGAAGAGCAAGACAACTTTTAAAACTGTTCTGCAGCTCATAAGAAGTCTTTTGTGATCAATAGAGAAAAAGAAGGCTGGACTTAGCATTTCAGACTGCATTTCAAAACTGTACTGGCTGGGGTTGTTTGTCATCAGCCAGGATGCCAGTGCTTTAAATGACTTAGTAAAAAGCTGACCATCATGCTGATGTTGATTTCAAAGAATGCAAACAATTCTTTCTGGGGAACATCATGACATCTTTGATTTAGTAAATGTGACCCTTGGATTAGGGATTTGCTTTTCGAAATGGACCAACAGCAGGTTTGCCTGTTGGAATCTGTTCACTCTAATACATGTCATGTCTTTCTAGATCTGAATGGGTGCTGTGGAGATTTACTTTTGATCTCACACTGCTCTCTTTTATGCCTTCCAAAAGTATAACTTCTCCAGCATAGCCCAGAGAGAGTCTGTGCAGACCTTCGAGAACTTCAGAGCTGTTGAACAATTGGGCAGAACCATCACAGGACTGTCAGGATAAATACATTACTCATGGATTCCCTGTGATATGTAGGAAGCTTCAGCCTTGCTGGAGTCTGTTCACTGAAAGCAGGGTGCCACCAGAAATGTGCAGGAGAAAGACAGTAGAGTGGTTGTGGTTAAAGGCTTGGGTGTGATTTGGGGTATATCAGCTCTGACATAGCAGTAGATACTAATGGGGGGTGCTGATGCTGGTCTCCAAAGAGGCAGGTTAGTTGGTTCAGTCTTGTGTTTAATCACTGCAGGTATGTCAGCTTGTGGTGGTGTTTTGCTGTTGAAATAGCTTTATGTGTTGTTGTTGTTCATGTCTTTACTGTCCTTGTCTATTTCCATTTGTCAGTATGATGAGCAGGTCTTCTGAGGACCGTGGAGATTGCAGAGTCTGCTCTGGGAATGGCTGAATTTTGTTTTCCTCTTGCACTGCATTGTGAATCTTCATTTCGTAGAAAGCTGCCATGCCATAAATTGAGAAGAAGGCAGCACAAGATAAATTAGCTGCACCATCCTTTATATGGAAGATTTTATGATGTATTCTTCCTTGTATGAGACTCCCATCATACCTACCTCTTAAAATGAAGACTGGTGAATAATGGCTTAGGCAAGCAATAAATACATAATGCAATGCCACCTTTGAACCTTCTAGCTTGTGTGTAGGTCAAAGATTATATGGGTTGTAATCATGATTTATGCTTTCAGTCTCTTGATATTTCTTAGACCATCCTTGTTTGTCTGTTGGTATGACTTTAATTATTTAATTATTCTATTTTTAGGAGGCTGTTTTGATGCTTCTAATACTACTACAAAGCACTTTTTTTTTTTTTTAAAAAAGTTGTTGTTCTGAATATGGAATAATTCAAACCTTTGTGTTCAGTATACACAAACTCATTGTGTTCAATAACTCAAACATCCAGGAGAATGTGAATAAATATATATTCAAGTGTCTTATGTTCACAAATAAGAATTTGTTGACGAGGACTCAATTTATTATTGGTAACAGGCTTAGCAATTGTCTATCTTTTAGCAAATAATGTAAACTCACTTCCTAATTGCTGCAGAACAATAATTACACAAACATCTCGACAGCTTCCATATTAATTAATCTCACACTGGTTCATTTGAAAATCTAAGCTTAACTGATGAATGATGATTGTATCTCAGAGCTTCCAAGCTTAATGTTATTTGATGTTAAAAGTACATCAATCAACCCTTAAGCATAACTTGACAAAATAATTTGATAGTGGCAGATGCTTGTTTTTGTAACTCTGGCTTGTGCTGATTGTTTGCTGTACCTGAGGTGTAAGCTTACCTAACTCACAGTGAAGATCCTCCTGACTTGGTGAAAGCAAATACTGTCATTTAGTTCCAGACTTCCCTGTTCTTGCTGTTTGGCTTGCAGGGGCTTTGCTGAGAAAAGCAACTTGTGCACAGCACTTCAGAGCAGTGAGTTTCACACAAAGCTCTGCTCTCATTCTCACCCTTTCAAGGCTAAGCTGCGAGACTTAGTTATGAGTGAGCAGATTCTGTCTGCTGCTGCAGAGCATCTCCACAACCTCTGTTCAAACACTGTGGATGGGCTGACCTCTCTTGGTTCCCTCCTTTACCCTGCAGTTTGAAGCTAACTGCTCTGTGGGGTAGCTTAGTGTTATTTCTTGTAGGATCACTCGAGGTGTAGCTTTAGTACTGCTTTGCTGATGTTTGGCAGACTAGATTTGTGCTCCTTTAAGTAAGGACACCTCAAGTAACTTCTGTCTTGGAAGAAGTTAGTTTTATGGTATACATGCTCAAACAGTGATGCAACAACCAAGAAAGTTGGTGTTTTCTTTTTTCATTGGTGTGCTCCTGGGGGTTTGCCTCATCAGAGATGAATGGCAGACATGATTCCTTCCCTTCTTTTTCAGCGTGTACATCTCCACAAATAAGTGTTCACTGTGTAATTATGATGTTACTGAAAACTGCAGGCTTTGTCTCATTAGAGTTTTCTCTGTGTTCAGTGATTTGTAGGATGAAGGATGCTGCTGCTGGCAGTGGGAGGGAAGGTGTGGTATGTGCAGCTTGAATGCAGAGAGGCTGGCTCAGAGGGTGGCCAGTCTACCAACTTGGCACTGCTGCTGTACTGGGCAGATACCAGCACAACCTATCTGCAGCACAATTCAGATTTTTAACTTGCAGCCTTTAAAACACAGGGCCAAAAGATTTCAAAACCATACTGTTGTCTGGTATCACTGATATTTGAATCCATTATTAACAATATTAATGCAATTTTTACTTTGTGTTTCAGTTCTAATGTTCATTGTAATCCCATTAACTGTCTGGGAGCTCAAGCGTGGCTCATCAGAAGAAAACCTCAGAGCAGCAACAATCAAATGTAAGTGACTCTGAACATATATACAGTTAACAATCAAGGGTAATTGCAAGGAATAGTGTTTGGAATAGATGCCTGTACCTCAGCCTCAGGGCATTGTGGCAGATGTAACATAAGGTTTAATAAACTAGGTCCCTGTTGCCAGTATTACTATATAAGAGTAATAATAATGCTGAGAGTGAAAGCATCCATCAAAAGCTGACAAATCTGACACAGATTATACATATGCACTTGCAAATACTGAAGATGCTACTGAAATCTGATGGAACTGTTAATAAAAATTCTTTAGTGGTTTTAATGGAGCATCATTTTGTACTTATTGTTCCTTTCACATGAGGTTAATTTTAAGAAACAATCATTTGAGTGTTGTTGGAAAAGGTGCTTGTAATTATAAAGGTAAGTAACAATATGTTGCCCGATACATCATAGGAACAATAGGTCTATTCAGAGAGGAGTTTATAGTGTAAAACTTAAAGTTAAAACTTTAAATGTAGTAAATATCCACACTTATTTTTAGCACAGAGGCTCTGTCTTGTTGCATATTCCATGAAGAAACCCTGCTAGACAAATGATTCTTTCAATTTGTGAATTTGTGGGTGGCCCAGTTGCAGAGGTTTGCTTTTTTGTTTTTTTTTTTTTTTCTTTAGAACCAGACAGAAAACATAAGTATGGTAATAAAGAGGGGGTTTTGTGGGTGATTTTGAAAAAGGAAAACTCCCCAAACTGTTATAAAGGAAGACAACCCTATGACCTAGTATTGCTGCTGTTAACCCTGTGTGATAGATAGCCAGACTTCTGTTTCAAAAAAATGCATTTTGCAGGACCGGGTTGACAGCCTATAATGACTCTGTCTCAAACAAAGTGTGAGGTAACTGGTCTTGAATCGACACAGAGATGGCCTTAATAGCTGCTGGCTTAACAATGAAGAGTGAGAATTCCTGCTGAGGTGGGAATTCCCTCTTTAAAACCATGTGTAACAGTACTGTGTGGCAGACACTGCACTGCAGGGACCTGGTGCACACCTCTCTCTATGATTTGGAGAGACCATGCTTCCCCACCACTCAAAGGGTATAAAAGGACCACAACTTGCAGGGTCCAGGTGTTGCATCTCACAGAAGACCCTGCTGGGACGTATACCTACCACCAAGAACTCAGACTATTCCTGTGAAATCATCACTGGATCTCTGAGGAGTGGTGATATTTTCTCTCTCTTTTCCCTCTCCCTTTTCTTCCCATTTTCCTTCTGCTCCCATCCATTACCAGGAGTTTTCACTGGTTTTAACAAACCCAACTCAGCAGGTCTCTGGTGCAAATTTGCTTTAAGTTACTCCCAAGGAGTGTTTGAATCTCAGCGCTACCTCCTGTTCTGCCCAAGGTTGGCTGAGAACACTGGGTCATGACACCCTGTGAGTACCCAGTTCAAGGGCCTGATCTCTTTATCAGAACTTGGCAAGATCCACTAAGTGCCAGTGTTCTAGTTAAGTCAGAACAACATCAAACTACATATCACATATGAATTTTGATTTAGTGACAATTAAAAGCCATGGTTCAGCTGTGTATATGTAGCCATTTTCCAACTGTTTTGCTCCTCACTTACACCGAATATGCTTTGTAGCTCAGCTTCCAGATCGTTGTTTCTGCCTTGAATTTTGGAACTTAATGTGAAATGTAAATGCTGTGAACTGCTCCGGTGTTGTGTGTCCTTCCCGAGGCTAGAATCAGTTGTACGTAGCTGTAGATCCTGGCCTCACAGGTTTCTGCCATGATGCCAACTTTTGATTTTGTTGTCTTCAGTTCCCTGTTTGGGACCTCTGTGTCAGATTTATCTACTGGCCCAGTGAGCAGTGACACCTGGGGTGCTCTGGGACTGTGCTGGAAGCAAGGGCTGTAATCCCACCTTCTGCAAATCATATTGTTCTGTTTTGTGGTTTGGGTTAAGGAATTCCACCATCAGATGTGCTGGCTGTTTTTGTATGCTTAAGGACATACTCTCATGTGATCCATCAATTCTGAGAAAAGTAAGCACAGACTGGGCTCTTCCAGAGCAATTCCAGACACCTATCTTGCTCCTGATAGTAGAGGAAGATCCAAGGAGATTGGGTACCAATGTACCTATGCCTTAGCAAAGCCAGTGGAAGTTGAGGAATTTGGATTGGTTTAGGTGGGTTTTTGTTGGAGTCTTGCAGAAAAAAAGAACTTAATTTTCAAACAGACATCCTGTTTGTACTCAAATGCAAATGGCAACTTGGCCATGAGGGGCTCTCCTAATGGTTCCACAGAGACTGGGTTGGTTCCTCTTCAAGTATATGCTAATAAACTTACATTTCTGCACAGAAATGTGTGGATATTGGAGCATTTAGTCCTTGACCTTTCAAATTAATACCTCACAGAATATTAATGTTGTACATCTCTTTGGGGAGATTTAGGCAGGGAGAGAGACCCTCTGAAATTAGTCTCTGGATACAACTGTTCAGATTTCCAAGGCTCCTACTCTAGGAGTGTTTAGGAGCCTGGGTCTATCTTTGAATCTTTCTTTGTGCTTAGTAAGCATTAGGAACTATATTAAAAGAGTTATTAATTGTTATTACTTTCACAAAACTTACACCACCACCTGAACTATGTGAAGGTGCTTCCCAATTCAGGAAGGTGATATATGGGCCACAGTAGAGGTCATGTTTGTTGAACTTAATATTCTTTAAGTGTGTTCTTTGTGTGCCTTATTAGATATATTTGTAGCCAATGACCAATAAAAACAGTGTTGGATTTTGCTCGTTATTTTTCACCAAACGTGTGGTGTATTCACACTTTCCAGAGGTGGGGTTTGTTTATATTGTATTGCTCTGCTGCAAAAGCTAATATATTAAACATTTTCCCAAAGGATATCTGTGGTCTTCAATTAACTTTTTTTCCCATAGGCCTATAATATAGCATTATACAATATTTGGTCAGTACTCTGCTCTCCTGCTCTTGTGTAGGACTTATTGGCTCTCATTTCCTGGGGGAGCATTATTGGAGCAGACAGGAAGAATGCATCAAATGAAAAGTTAATTGTGTTCAAGCTGTGGGTGAGAGAGAAACAGGATTGAGACTCTCATTCTATTGTGCCTCTAAAAAAAGAGAGGTTAGAGGTAGTGTTTCCTAGGCCACTAACCCAGGAACACAGGGAAAAATACCTTACTCATAGGAAGGACAAAATATATAATATGGAAACAGCCACAAGAAGCTTCCCACTTGGGTTTGAAAGCTGGGTGCATAACAGTGAAAGCAAGAACATGTCAGCATTCCCAGTAACTGCTTCTGAGGAGGGATGAAATCCTGTCTGCTTCCCAAGGGCTGCTATAGTTTGCCTTGTGCAAACTCCGTTGTGTATGAAAGCAGTGGTGAGGGATGGAATAGAGGCACTTAGGCTTTTACAGGTTCATCAGAAGTCATTACCATATATGTGATACCAGGCTGTGGGCAGCTTCACACCTAAGCCTTAACTGGCATGGCTGCTTTTAGGGAGAAGCCAAATAGGGCACATCTGAGACTGAAATTGTGAGCAGCTCTCAGCAGTTGAGAGAGCTCCAGATCCAGCTACAGGGCTCCTTCATGCAAAATGTGCTTTGTGCAAGGACATGAGTTCCCAAGGGGGTGATAACATGAGAAATAGCAACTGTTTCAGAACAGGGTTTCCAATATCCTTCTCATTTGAGGTGTCCCTATTGCTTATAAGACATTTTCATTGGAAAAGCTCCAACTGTCAGCAGCAATTTACCCAGCAAGGGTCTGTTATTTTCTATCCTAATACTGTTAATGGGGCTTTGTGGAAGTGGGTCTTCACATGTCTGCTTGATGTGTGGAAAAGGTGTTTCCCCTCTGGTTTCAGTGAGATTAGTTCTAGGCTTCCATTTTTGGGTTTAAGGTTTTATATGCGCTAAAACTCAGTGAAAATTGTTTCACATCTTCTGATTTAGTTCTGTGCCTTCTACCTAAACCAAGTCTCACCTAGCACTGGAATTTCAGGACCACCTTAATCTGCGTTTCATTCAAATTATTTGATCAGATAACCTTTAAAGATCCCTTCCAAACCAGGGTACTCTGTGATTCTTTGATACTTGACCATAGTTTCCTCAACCTCAAAAACTAGAGAGATTGCATCTTGAATATGAGATTTTTTTTTGATAGGTTGGACTTGATGATCTTTAATGTCTTTCCCAACCTGGTCAATTCTGTGATTCTTAACTCTAGTGGGGATGGATGATGTTTGTCTAGAATTATCACAAAACTTGGTCATAGTTCAGGCTCAAATGGTAGAGACGAGCTCCGGAAATAGAGATTTGTTAATTTCTTGTAAAGTGAGAATGGCAGACCACAGTGCTACTGCTTGATAATTCACTTGAAATTTGATTTGATTATTGCCACTATCTATAGAGTGCGCAGAGTAGCATTCATTGAGTAAGAACAGCCCAATACCTTTCCCTGTAGTGAACATATGTCTTGTAAATCAAAATTATTAACTGGTGTGCTGGGATTGAACGTGCCAACTGCACATGGTAAGCTACATCACCGTTGTGGCTTTATTACTTGTATGGTTGTAACCTCGAGAGATCTTAATTGAGCTCTCATTGCACTGTTCACATACTTAATTAAAAAAATCAGTCCCTATCCTATGAGCTTAGTTGACTATTTAGAATCTGCAAATACCTGTATACATTTACCTATACTGATAAGAGTAATTTTACTGGAAATTAGTAAGATTGCTGTAAAATTCCAGCCTCCTCACACACCAGGCAGATTTAGGAGCACTCCTATAGATCACAGTGTTGCTGTAAGGTCCATACTGATACTGCTGTTGTTTCAGGAAGGCAAATTATCAGTAAACAGGTTCATTTGTTGGCCTGTGGTATGCCTTGTCATAGTGGAAGCTGAGAAGTTACGTTTTGCATTCCCTTGTGTCTAGGTACGTGAATGATTTTGAATTTTACCATCAATGTGATATTACAGGATGGGACTGACACTTGGTGAAAGTGGTCATTGCCCAGGAATTGATTGGTAATCCAGTTAAATAAATGTAATATTCTGGCAGTTGCCTGCTGGAAGGGGCCTTCAAAAGGGAAGATGGAACATTTAAACTTTTAATCTCGAGAAATTCCCACATACATCTGCTTGCTCTCTCAGGAATGTGTAGATGAAGAACTGAAACACATTAAAGCTTCTCTCCCCTTTAAGACAATGGTTTCCTTAAGAATGCAGCCACACAGATCCTGCTGTGCCTGGCCTGAACTGTTATCTCCATAATCTCTAAACGAGATGTGTGTACAGAACACATCAAATCAATTTAGAAATGGTGCTTTTCACTGAGATGGACAAAATTGGTCATTTTCTTAGGTATTTGTGGTGTGACAGGCTTTTCTCTGAAGTTGGACGTCCTACAGGCTGCCATTTGTAACAGTTTATTTGCATATTGTTTTTTCCCTAAAACTCTCTAAACAGGAGTATAAAATTGCTGCTACGCTTCACATATAGGTGACAGCCCATTATGAAAAGTATCTCCTGACAGCAGAGATCATTAGCTGTCATTAAAATAACTAGTGATGATTTTGATGAGGAGCTATAAAGGGTGTGGGGTCTTTAAACTACCTTCTCAACCTTTAGTTCTTTCAACAGGACACTTCTGGATCAGATCCAGGATCTGCATTGCATAATTCAGTGTCAGTCAAACTAAAGAATAGAGTTTCAGGTAGAGTTAAGTAAAAGTCATCACAGCTTGTATTTATGTCATCTTGGAAGAGATCACAGAAATCTTTATATGGAGTTGTTTTTTTGTGTTTAAACTTTTATTTATTTTATTATTTTTTTTGGTGTAGATAAGGGATAATCCAGTACAGATTCGTGATGATCAGTAACTGATCTGATAAATCCAAGTCTAACCTTAGTTCTTACAGGCAAACTCAGGCTACCAGTGTAAGTATGCTGGATATACAAATTCAACAGTAACTAGACTTACACCTTTCTGCCATCTGGATGCTGTGAGTGCCATAGAAACCACCTCTGAGTTAGAATGTCACATCACTTTAGACCAGGCTGTGTGGAAAACATTTGGCAGTATCAGAGATTGAAATCCTAATGTGGTTCAGCTACATGACATATATGTATGCATGAAGTGCTGATCTCTTGGATGGAAGGAAGGAGTCTGTGTGTGTACTTCAAGAGGAGTGACACAAGCTGTTGCAGTTTCACTGGTAGCAGTAGCACCACAACTGCATTCTGCTACTGCTGCAGAACTCACTCAAGCCTGAAGTTAGTTTCTTTGTTCAAGAGCCTTATTGGAATTACACAGACATCTTTACTTGAGCTGTCACCAGGGCAAATCCACCTGCCAACAAGGCAGTTCTGTTGATCCATCTTGGACACTTTGCAGAGTTTGCTAGTGGCCAGTGTTAAAATCCTGGTGGAGATTGATTAATAAGTAGATTCTTTTTCTGACTGGAGATTTATAGTGCTCCGTGTGAGAGCACACCTAGGAGTTGGGAAAACGGCATGATGCCAAGTGTCAGTTCTGTTAAGATCCATTACAAGAAGAAGATTCATGCTGTGGTGCAAATGACTTGAAGTCTCCTGCTACATATGTATATCCCTCTGGAGTCTGGCAGTTCAGTTGCTACACTCTTGATATGGCTTGTTCCATCTGTCACTGATGCTTCAGCACTTAAGTGATGCATTGGAAATAACAGGGGCCTGGATCTCTTCTGGCCAGTTCAGAACTCATCAGAACTCTAAATTTAGGACCTACCTGAAGAGTAGTTGGGGACAAAGGGCCTGTCCTTTGCTAGGAGCCTTTGAATAATAAACTTAACTCTGTAATATAGTGCTCTGAAGGTGGTGGTAGGGCTGTTATCAGTGCATAAAGGAGTTGGTATGTGGGTCTATATATGGATTTCCCAAGACTTTGAATCTCAAGGAGAATTTAAAGCATCTGAATCTTTCATTATCTCAGCTCTGGTAAAATATGAAGGCTTTTATGCTGTGCCAGAGTGCTATTTTATTGTAATTTATTTTTCACCAGACCTCAGGAAGCAGAGGAATTACTTTCAAACAGTCTAATTTATGGTCTAATATTTATATAGGACTGATTCACAAGTAATTAGGTATCTGTTCTTGTATTGAATTCCCTTTTAAAGAGCCATAACTTAAGTCTAAAGAAAATGCTGTAGAGTTTCACCCTTCTGAAGCCTCAGAGTTTTTGTTTTTTTCAAACATGTAGGGAAATAAGTGTAACATAATGAAGAAAATGGTCTCTCCTTGGATACTGGAGAACACAGCCACTTTTATAGTGTCCAGCAGCCACCATGTCCCAATGTTTTGTATGTTCTCAACTCTATTTAATGTCCCCCAGGAAAAAAAAACTCTCTAGAAAAACTGAGTTTGGAGTTCCCACATTGTGCCCTGAATTTTTTTTTCCCCTCCCACATTACAAAATTCATGCAGTGCTCATGACTGCTGTGTACCTGACAGATTTTTCCTTACCAATGACAAAATGAGAGCAGGCAGTGTTTCTAATGAAACGACTGGAGAGTAAGAGTGAAGAATGAGGAGAGGGATAATTTGTTCTGAAAAGATCTGTAGGAAAAAAAAAAAGGTGGATGAATCCAAAGTAATCAAGACATGATATTTCCCATTGTGCAAATTGCTGAAGCAGAAACCCAGCAATAAGCCTTTCTTCTTTTGTCCTTCATGATTCCTTTGCCTTCCCTCCTCCTTGACTTCTGAAACCGAAGGCAAAACCTGTTTTCTTAGCAGTGTAGTGCTCCTTTCTGACCTTCTCTAACGTTTTTTTTCTGTTGGGTTCACTTTTTTGCAGAAGGAAGATTTCCAGGTATACAACACTTTGAATAAAGAAACTGGGGAAAGTTCTGTAACAATGCCAACAGATGCTCAGTGCTTGTATAGAAATTGTAGGGCTAAAACTGTGTCCTTTATTTCAGTTTTGAGAGAATATATTACTTCTGTGTTCAGCAATGTTCATCTTGCTTGTTTTTGTTCTCAGCCTGTAGGTTAACTCATTGAAAACTTTCTGGTTTTCAGTATTTCACAGTTAGAACATAAATATTTGGGGTTTACTCTAGGTATAGGTTTGATTTCTGATTTTTATCTTTCCTATGAAAACATCCAGCAGTGTGGCTCATGCTCTCAATTTCTGACTGCTACCTCAGATTTCCTTTTGGAAAGATGTTTTCCAGGATGTGGTGAGTGCTTCTCTGATGCCACCCGCAAAGACTTAGTCACCGTTTAACCACTCTTTAAAGGCTTGATATGGAAAGTTGTGAATGAACTGTAGCAGGCTGCATTTCACCCATAGCTCAGACCTTCCCTTACCCATGTTACTGTGGTGGAAATCAGTTCTACCCATAGCAGCTGCTTTGCCTTCCACTGGGCAGATGGACAGCTGGCATTGTCATATTCTGCTGACAGAAGTAAAGACGTGATGCATCAGGATGGTCTGAGCTCCCTAGAGACCAAGAATGGCAGTCTCATGGTGTCAAGTCTGTAGAAAGATATACTTCAAAAGCATTACTCATTTTTGAGATCTGACTGCTTTCAAGTCATGCTATCAGAGTTGATAATTAAATGCATTCTTCCTCTGAGAATTTCTGAATGGGTCTGTTTGCTATGAGGTCATACTTAGTTATATCACTGTGCCATTGCTTCATGCCACAGTGCTGGAAGATAGAGCTGAAATTCAGGACAGCACCTGTGCCTGGCTAGGCTTACAGAGTGCCAGACTGGCTTTCTCAGTTTATCAGGTGTTGCAGATTTTTACCAACAATAATTTTCATGTTTATTTTTAACATGTTGATGATGTTATTTCTGCTTCTAAGGAGTGTTTATTTTGTATTCTTGTAGAGCTTTTACCCATAAAATCATGGATAAGAAATGTTGAAAAGTAATGTGATTACAAAATCTTAAATGAGGCAATCTGAACTTTCATTTCTAATTAAAAATATTTTCTTTCTAAATCTGTTTCACCAAGCATTCCACAGAACTGCTGCCAAGTTGTCTCTCCTTTCCCTATACAAGATTTCTCAGAACCCTGGACACTTGACCATCTGAAGCCTAGACCCCTGCTGGTTTTGTCACCCTTTGAGCAACCTGCCTGGTTCAATTATGCTTATGCCTGCTAGGTGCACACTTGCTACTTCTGCACAGATAACAGGCTCAGGTCATGTTTAGTGTGTCACTGGGCTGCACGTTTCTGCAGTAGGTTGTATCCTGCGAGTGTCCCTTGAGCATCCATTAACTTGCATGTTAAGTGTGCTTTTATGGGGTGTACACAGAGCTTTTGTGCTGCCTTTCACACTCATTTATGCTTAGTGGAAACTCCGGGTCAGAACAGAGCCTCTGTGCACTAAAGTGTAATGTAAAGTGTAACAACTGGGAGAAACCAAATTTGGGTAACTGTCAATTATGACCTTCAAAGATTATGGAGAAACTAACGCTTTGAGCAAGAAAGAATAAAAAGAAATCCACCACAATAAAGACCAGAGTGTTCCTCAGCATATAGCCTCAATTGGCCTGCCCCTAAAGGCACTGATGTGACAGTGTGTGTGCATTGTCCATCTTCCTGCTGCTGTCACTGGCTGTATTGGCTGCTCCTTTAGTGCTTCATTCACATTCTTATAATCATTCCTTAAGATCAGATACTAAGAGCAAAACATGGTGTCCAACTCTTTGTGGTTAGGGACGAGTTCTTACTCAAACACTGACTGGAATGGTTGAATCTGGTGTTAGAAATGAGGTTCTTGGAAGCTAAGGGTTTGTTAAGGGTGTCTGCAGTATGATGGAGAGGCTTAATGCTAGTGGTGGTTAAACCCAACCAAACAAAAAGTAGTGGATGGAGTTTAAGGGTGGACAGACTGTCACGTGTGACAGGTTTATGAGGACTGGTAGTGCTTCATCTATGCTTCGTGTGGCACTTGTAAGCTCTGAAGGTCTGCTTTCTGTTACCCATGGTGCTGATGAATGCATAATTACACATAAAGGCATCCAATAGGCATTGAGGTAAGTCTTTGCTGCTATTGTTTAATGCTGGATAGAGCTTTACTCTGCAAAGGACTTGTTATTAGCACATTTTACTCAATTTGTTCTTTACTATCAATTTACAGTTCCACAATTACTCCTGCAAATTGTAGCTTGAAATTGGCTAAAAGCATCTCTTGCTATAAGCAATCTCTATGCTAAGAGCTAGGACAACCAGGAGAGAAGCAGCACACAAGCACATGTGAATGCTGACGTTTTATTTCAAGGTAGTGTCTGTTGGCTTGCACAAAGCTGGCAGCTTGTGGCTTGGACAGATTCCCTCTGATACGGGTCAAGAACTGGCTGGTGGGCCGGGCTCAGAGAGTGGTGGTGAATGTTGCCACATCCAGTTGGCAGCTGTCACTAGTGGTGTCCCCCAGGGATCAGTGCTGGGCCCAGTCTTGTTCAATATCTTTATTGATTATCTGGACCAGGGGATTGAGTCCAGCATCTGTAAGTTTGCAGGTGACACCAAGTTAGGAGCAGGTGTGGATCTCTTGGAGAGTAGGAGGGTTCTGCAGAGAGACCTGGGCAGGCTGGATGGGTGGGCAGAGGCCAATGGGATGAGATTTAATAAGGCTAAGTGCAGGGTTCTACACTTTGACCGCAACAACCCCAAGCAGTTCTACAGAATGGGGACAGAGTGGCTGGAGAGCAACCAGGCAGAGAGGGACCTGGAGGTGCTGCTAGATAGTAGCAGAAGATGAGGCAGCAGTGTGCCAAGGTGGGCAGGAGAGCCAGTGGTAGTCTACAACCTGAAAGGAGGTTGTAGCCAGGTGGGGTTGGTCTCTTCTCCCAGACAACCAGCAACAGAATGAGGGGGCACAGACTCAAGTTGTGCCAGGGGAGGTGTAGACTGGAGATTAAGAGGAAGCTCTTGACAGAGAGAGTGATTAGCATTGGAATGGGCTGCCCAGAGAGGTGGTGGAGTTGCTGTCCCTGGAGGTGTTAAAGAAAAGACTGGATGGGGCACTTAGTGCCGTGGTCTTGTTGATTGGATAGGGCTGGGTGCTAGGTTGGACTGGATGATTTTGGAGGTCTCTTCCAACCTGGCTGATTCTATGATTTAATTTCTGATCACATTAAGTAAATCCATATCTCTTGTTCAGTTCAGTAATGTGTTGAATGAAGAACTCTTCACTAAATATCTCCAGTCCTCAAGTATGGAGTCAGTGTTCATTGTATTCCTGATCCAGCCTCGGATGTTACCAACATACAGATAAAACATTAAATCATGGTTACATTATAGTGACTTGTAGATTTAGGCTTTTGACCACCAAATAACCTCTGGGGAAAAAAAAAAAAAAAGTTTAAATTCCTAAGCTACTGAAGTGATTTTTGAAGGCTGTTTTAAAGACTGTCATCTCAAAACTATTCTGTGTGGTTTCAAACTGGGTACCTGAAGGCTTTTCCATTCTGGCAGAGCTAAAAGTGCAAGATGAACTGATGCTCTGTGATCTCAACAGGAGAATGGAGGATTTGTGTTCCTTACAGAATTGTTTTGTCCTGAGAGCCAGATTCTGGGGGATCATGTGTCTCTCAACACAATTACTCAGTCTGTGGGCTTCTGCAAAAGAATGTCTTTTTCTGTCGGGGATTTTCAGTAGGGAAACAGAAACACTCAAACTGCACATGCAGAAGGCCACCAGTGCAGCTAGGAGGATAAGATGAATGAGTTTATAGCTCTGTTCTTCTGTTATGTTAACACTTTTTCCTGGTTCTTTCCCATTTTTTACTGGGCTACTTGCCAAAGGTGCTGCCAAACAGAGTAGAGTTATGAAGATGAGGTCGCCTGTATAGCATTCTGTGAAAATAATGTGCAGGATGGCAGGGCTCTACCTGCCCATCAGCAGGTACTTAACTCCAGCGGGTGTTTTACTGCTTACACAGCTTTGCTGGGGATCTTGGATAGGAGTCAGACTTCTTTCAACAATCAATGTCCTTTGAGACATAACATGAAAGTACTTATCCTCCATTAGCTGTGGATTTCTCTTGTACTAAGGTACTTGGCTGCCCTCTAATTTAACTTTCTTGATAGTTCAATTGATTTTATTGTTGTTGTTGTTATTGTTTTGGGTTTTTAAAGAACTTTTATAGACCCTTTTATGTGTCAGTTCAGAGGTCTGTGAGTAAATACTCACCTTTTTTTGTCCTTGTTGCTGTCTTTGATGTCTTGCTTCTTATTCTTGCTCTTCAACAGCCTTTATAAGACCTTTATTTTTGGCAGAGGCAACTGCATATGTGTGACTTCACTGTCAGTTTTTCTTCAACTGATTGATATGAGAAAGTTAAAGAAATGAGCTTTTGACTGCAATGTTCTTAGCACAGATTGCATACACTACCCACAATCTCTTTGCTTCATGAGGTGTAACGGTGAGGTCTTAATGGTAAAGCTCAGCCAGGGTTTTTATGAAGACCAGAAAGAACTGGTGATCACTTAGCCTGACTTCCTGTGCCACACATTAGATGGAACCTTCCCTTGCCCATCCATCTCTGGGTTAAGCCAATAATTTCTTCTTGTACCATTTTAGAAAACATTCAACTTTGAATTCAAGGCTGCCAAGAAAATAGATTGCTCCATTCTTAGGTACATTTCCATTATTATAACTTTTAGATTCGTACAGCTCAGCTAGACAGACATAGTCTGGTGCCACCTTTGAAGACACAGAGATCAAAGGGACTTGGGTAGGCCCTGAAGTAACGAGTAACATCAATGCATTTGTAGAATTATTCTGTGACCTTGTCCCAGGAGGATTGATAAAGGTGAGCAGCACAGCAAATTGGTTGAACTAAAGCGAAGTCTGAATCATATTCTTCTTTTTCATAGGTCTGATCTAGTCTGTATTCTGTAGCAAGAAGTACCAGAGTATTTCACCTCCTGGTTGAAGTGCAAGCTGTTGGGGTTCGTGGTTGCACCCGATTTTGCAAATACCTGTTCCACGGGAAAGTACAGATCAAATTCTTGATGATTGCTGGTTTAAGCAGGCCAGTGTCTTGGCAATGTAAAGTACAGAGCTGTGAACACCTAGAGGAAGATTTGCAACCTTCTAGGAACACAAAAATAATTTACATTCCCTCAAAAAGATGCATTTCTGTTGGGGAAAATGTGATGGTTTCTCTTTGGTCTGTACTGGTATGCTTCTAAAATGATCCTGTGGAGAAACATGTTTTTACTAATGAAGATAATCAAACACTGAAACAGTCAAGTGATGTGGTTGCTTGAGGGTTTTAGATCAAGTCTGAATTTTTTTCCAGTAATATGGTGTAGTTCAGCTGGAATTTTAATGGAATGGACCAACACATGGTGCCAGCAGCCCTCTGGGGCTATCTCTATATACCTAAAGAGGTGCAAAAAGTCTATGTATAATAACTTGTGCATAAATACGAGCACTTCACACTTGATTCCAGCACAGATACACCAGATAAACAGCAATGTATTTTTTCATGCCTGGTATATTATCTTAGTGACTTCTATATGAGATGTACATGAATAATATATCTGAAGACTACAGAAGATAATGCACTTTTTGGTGAAGCATTACATAAGAATCTTCCTTGGTTGTCTTGGATAATGTACACCTTGAACCATTCAGTTGGCAGATGAACTTGGGATCCCAAGTAGGGTTTGTTGAGTAGGCTGAAAATCAAAGAGCAATGACTTCTACGCACACTGACCTCCCAGTTTCCAGACAGCAATCCATGTGTTTTGTATTTCTCAGCTTAATTATGCTGTGAGTTGCAGGGGAAATGCACATAAAAATAACTTGAGGTCTGTGAGACATTATCTTTCCTCTAGCAGTCGCGTAAGAGGCTCCTTATTTGTTGAAGATGCACAGAAGTACATTGCAGACGAATGTAGATGTTTAGCAGTCAGTCCAAAAGCCAGTTTCATAGAATCATGAAATGCTTTAGGTTGGAAGGAACCTTTAAAGATCATAGAGTCCAACCAGCACAGAACAAAAATTCATTGTGGACTGTGAGGTACAAAGATGATGGTTCTGTACTTGAACTGTGGATAGTGGTAAGCAGAAATACCACTACACACAGACTACAGCATTAAGGGAAGGCTTAGAATCAGAGGTGGCTTCAGAACTTGGGCTGTGTGAAGCTGAGCATTGCAGCAGACCTCTGTGATGGGCAGCCAGCAGAGAATGTGATGGTGATGCTTATGGACCTTACCTCTAAGGGTCTATGCCAAAAATCACTCCAGACAGTAGCCTAGTGCCAGTTATGTAGAAGACAACAACAAAGCTGAGTGATTCTGATTTGGTTGACATACTAAGTGGGATGGCTCTGATTTAAGCAATAAGCCTCTTGTGAAGAATTAGTACAGCTAGGCAGTGTTCTCTGTGTGAATTTGGCTGAAAGATACTGGGTTTTTTTTACTGGATATCTGGCAAAGATGGAGTGGAAGTGCTGTGAGCCAGGTATGTGTAGCTGCCCATCTGCAGAGCTGTGATGTGTGCCAGTTCCTTGGCTTAGACTGGCATGTTGGAGGAGTGGTCATCATAGCTAAGCCTTTCTTTACTTCCCTCTCATCACTGTCATCTGTTCCAAAGTGATTTCTGGATGGCTTCATAACCTCAGACATAACTGCACATTTTTTGTTGGTGTTATTTCAAATGTTGGTGACCTTTTTTCACCAAATATATATATATATATATAAAATTTTTTTCCCCCACCTGTGCTGAAGGAATTTGAAGAGTGAGCAATGCAGGTATCTCATTTGCAAGTCCCTCCAACAGATGAACTTCAACTATGAGCTACTGTTGAAAAGCATGCACAGAAAATGGTGTCTTCCAAGTTGTGAATTAAATATAAGTTGTAAACGAAAGTACAGCAGCAGTACATTGTGCAGAAGCACAGAAAAACCAAGTTAAATGCTTTTATAGTGCTGCCCTCACTGCACTCTCTGCAACTGCTTCTATGCTTCAAGTTACACATGCGAAATGTAAGTCTGTGTGGCCAGAGCTTTACCTAATGGGATAAGATTCCTTTTGAGTTAATTACATACTTTACTACTTCTGTGGAGAAACCACTGTAAAGGAACGAGGTGGCACAAGCTGGTAGAGTGTTTTTGGCTAATTTCCTCTTGTACCTGTTGTTATGTTGTGCAATATCCATGTTTCTTGTTATTAGGTCTGGTTCTGAATCTCTGTCTTAGAATCATAGAATCATAGAATGGTAAGGTTGGAAGGGACCTCAAGGATCATCTAGTTCCAACCCCCTGCCATAGGCAGGGACACCTCCCACTAGTACAGGTTACTCAAGGCCTCATCCAATCTGGCCTTGAACACATCCAGGGAGGGAGCAGCCACAACCTCCCTGGGCAACCTGTTCCAGTGCCTCACCACCCTTACTGTAAAGAACTTCCTCCTAACATCTAGTCTAAATCTCCCCTCTGCCAGTTTAAGCCCATTGCCCCTTGTCCTGTCATTGCAGGACCTTGTAAATAATCCTTCCCCAGCCTTCCTGTAGGCCCCCTTCAGTCTTGAGTCATTAAAACTTGGTGGTCTTCATGTATGCAAAATGTAACCAAACCAAATGCAACATCTGTTTTGTTTTCTTTAAATCTATCACAGATAACTACATAATCTAAATTATATTAAGTTAGAAGTGTTTAAATGGGCTAATAGCCTTTTAGCTATGCTGCTTACTGCACAATTTAAACAATAAGTAAAGCCTGGGCTATTTCACCTTTGATTTTATACTTTATTGTACATTTATGCCCTTAGAAAGTGATGAAGGTGCATTCTGCACAGGGTAATGTTTAATTCAACAAAAACTTTTCTATCAGTTGTGAAAGCTGCTTGAAAACATTTCTATCAGGATGAGATCTTGGAGTTAGTGACCTGTTTGTTTTTACGGCTCTTTATGACAAATTATAACCATGCTTTTATCTAGTGTTTTAAATATTCTGGGTTCTCTTGAGTCAGAAATAAACCCCAGAAAAAAATCTAAAGTTATTATTGCAACTTAAAACATTCAATACAGCTAACCAGCTTTCTTATATAAAGTTTTGGGGGGAACAAGCAAGGGGCGATGGTTTGTTTTGGTAATTTTTAATAGTGAGGTGTGCTTTTGCAAAATTAAAAAAAAAAAAAAAGATTGTTGTGATTCCAAAGAAATGCCTCTTGCTGAACATACAGCAGGTAGTGACTGATCAGCAAAACTCAGTTGGGCTGTTTAATGAGGGGTGAAGACAATACGGATGCAAATCTAGTGAGCAGTTGCATTTTCACAGTTGGTAGGCTGTATTGCAGGTGCATATTCTTAATGAGGGTTAATTTGTCTCATATTTTAACCTGACAATACTTGGCATTGTTAGTATATAGGCTTACTTAAAGAGATAAAAAAAAGGTGTTTTATGTCAGAATGGGTATTTGATTTCAAGCAGCCTGTTAGTGCTGAGCATTAACTAAAGTTATTCTTAACGATCCTGCTACTTAGATTTTTATGAGAGAAAAGCCAGGTTGATTATTTTGACAAATTGGAACAGGGCCAATTTCTGCTCTTTTCCTTCCTGAGAGACTGGGGTAAAAAAGATTGCTGCTGTTTGAGATTTATTGAAGGAGAGCCAGAAGTAGAGGCAGAAAGTACAGCAGAAAGTAGTAGAATGGTCTGATAGTGATGTTCCTCTTTAGAGTACATTCTTCAGTGTTAAAACAGATTATTGGGTTCAAGTAGCCATCACTTTGGTGCAGTGTCCTGACAAGTTTTCCAGCTGAGCAAGTGGGAAGTTGTCTGTTCTTCACATGGGTATGTTTTCTATGAGGAACCTATAACCCCTCCCAGAGGAGGAAGCTGTCAGACTGACCATGCCGTGTTGATGGGCAGAAGCCAAGCTTTACACATTTCCACTTGGGTGCCCCTTCGTTGCTGCTGTTCCTGGCTAAGAAAAACACCAGTGTCCTGCTGGGCAGCCTACTGTCACATTAGAACCAGAGGGATCTGCTTGAGCACAAGCTGCTGGCCTGGCTTAGTTTTAACAAAATCATCCTCTAAAGTTTGCTTTAACTGTAAAGAAAAAGCAAACTGACACAAGAAGCAGCTTTGCTGCAGCTGCTTATTAAGCATCATGTGTAAATTATCCATTGTTACCCTACTGTACTTCATAGTCTGTTAAATCTCATATGCCTCTTGTATCGACTTGTTTTCATCCAATATGAGCTCTCATGAATGCAGGATGCTGAAGGACTGGGTCAGAAATCAATTCCACTCTTCTGAAATATTACCTCTCTGCTAGTGACTTCTGCTTCAGGGAATCTAGTTCAATATCCTATCTTACACTCCTATAGATTACTTCTTTAGCTTTCTTATATCTGGAACATGCAAAGGGTTATTCCTACTATTGTAAAGTAAATAAAACCCAAAAAAAAAAAAAATCAATGTGTGAAAAGGGTCTTTGATATCTTTGGCAATTGGCAAAGGAATTTAGAGCTTTCCCCCTCACTTGAAGTCTGATCCTGGTGAATAATAACCAAAACACACCACTGCCGCGATATTTATACAATAAACCAATGACTTTATCTTGGCCCTTAATAGATACTGATGGAAGAAAAAGCAGCACAACCTCTGGCATCTGAATTGAGTCTCAGTGAGGAGTCAAAAAAAAATCAATGAAGATATATTAAGCTGTTTCTCACACTTTAGACACAGAACCCTTCTGGTTTAGCAGGTGGGTGGCAGAGGATGCTGTGTGCCCACTGGCATTTTCCCTGTGCAGATACGGAATTGCTATAAGGATTTCCTTATTAAAGAGGTGCTTATCTTTTAATTAGAAAGTGATAGTAGTAGATTAAAGCTAGATTAGAATAAGTGGATACTATGAAGGGGTAGTTTGCTACTTGTGGCTCATGGCAAGGTAGAGTGTGATAGAAGGATAATTTTGTGGAAGATAACAAAATGAGGGGAACGTTTGCTGGGGGTTGTATAAACTTAGGATAGTTTGAGGTTTTTGTCTGACTTACTCAGAATCATGGCTGAAACTGATCAGTTATAAGCAGAGACTGGCTTGAGCAGTGCCTTTAGCACTGGTGTCTGACCTACATAACACGTGTGTGTCTTCCATCAGCTGGAATCCAGTACTTGAGGAATTGTGCAGAGAAGATGGTGCATGTGCTCCAGTGGAGACTAACAACCTAAGACCTCAGTTGTGCAGAAAGAACCAAGAAGGTTCATTGGCAGAGTCAGAGCTTATATAGAAACTGAGGATAAAGGGAGTTTTGATCAGCTGCAGGGATTAAGGCCAGAGGAAGATATTTAATAAGGTGGGTTTTAAAAAATGTGTCTAATGGGTCTTCCTGTTTTTCAAAGAAATGTATGCTTCTAGACCCAGAGCTCCTCTCCTTCCTCATGAACTCAGTTTCTGGATTCTGTGAGTCTGCAAGTTGAAGATTTAATATTGTGAAGACACATGCTTTTTAGACAAGAATTATCGATCAATCCAAATTTAAACTTAATAAAACAGCAACAGAGCAGCAATAGTCATAGTGGGGGAAGAACAGAGGATTGTGCCTGTTGCTCTGATGTGCAGGATACCAATGGAGAGATGAGTGGTGTCAGTACTATGGGTTCGAGTGGACGGCAGGAATTGGCAGTGATGATCTCATGCCAAGGGTAGACTCAGAGAGACACTGGTTGACAGAAGCACAGGTGCGTTTCGTGGGCTTCCCTCCAGCTTCAGAGCTTTCTGATGGGATCACACTGCTTTGAGTTGTGAAAAGATTTCCATAGCATACTTTTCTTTGGGAGAGATGTACCCCATATTTATATGAGGAGTCAGCAGTGTTACAGAAAGTAGTTTTGTTGACTCCGCAGTACTGCAATAGGTTAATTTGTATCTGTCTAGACAAGGGAATGATACACATGAATCTCACTTCTGACTGAAACCAAATAGAAGTTATTGCTCCCCTACACCTTCTGAGGTGGTGACAATGATTTCAAGAAGCTTATCCATCAACAGAAGAGTCTAACTCTAAAATTAAATTATGATGTGATCCTGCTCAGATTAGTGTTGGATTTCCAAATAAAATACAAATGCTATGCTTCTCCTTTCAAATAATTGGGTTATAAGTGGGGTGACTCTTCAGGTACTCTCAACTTCACCTTGAGAGTAGAGGTTGGTTTCTTAGCCTTTGAGATACTTCTCTTTTACTTTACAGATGTAAAATTTCACTTTGATGTGTCTTATCCATGTTCTTGAAAGATGTGCTTTTAATGTGTGATATTTTATGTGCATATATAATAGTTGGTGCTTCAGGTACTATACTTAACCTTAATGTTTCATGTAACGCAGTTTTAAGCTGCACACTTGCTCTTTATTTTGATTGAATTTCTAACAACCTCACTAGTGAATAGTGCCCTTTTTTTAAAGTAGTAAGTTCCTAGAGCTTATTTGATGTATGATTAATAGCACATATTCCACAGTAGAGTTCCCTACTGCTCATAATCTAGCTTATTTTGATTAAACATGAAGTCAAGGGTTCTCATTAAGCCAAATTCTCTCTTTCTGCATTGCAACCTGCTTAGTTGTTTTCTTTACCTCTTTGTAGGAAGCTCAGATGTGGCTTGGTAAACAATGAGGATATTATCTGTAATCAGACACCTGTCCCTTCCATTACAACTGTCTGCTGTCATGTTTCTTATCCCTTGAGCAGAAAGTGTTGGCACTGCAGTACAAAAAACTGCTGAAACATGCTCTAATAGTTTCATTAACCCTTCTGGGGAAGGTGTACAGGCTAATTCTGTTCTGAAAGTAGAATGGTGCTGTGTTATTTAGCTTCCAGTACTGTTGTGAACAAAAACGTGTGAGGTACTTGGTAGCTGCTGTTCCTGATTGAGTTCAAGGACTGAGTAGTAGGAATATTTTTTTACAAATATTAAATTTGAACTCAAAATGCTTTCTTTTTGCTTACTGAAAGATACTTGTTTTGAATCAAGCCAGTTGCAAAGACCATTTCTAACAGCATCTGTTCCAAACCAGCAATGTAACTAAAGCTAATATATCAAGATTTCCTCAGATGCATCCTCTAGATGTATCTAGATTTTTTGTCTCTGGAATTGGAAAATTTGTGCCTTTACAAGGACTGGGATTAGTGACTATCTATAAGCACTGTCAGTTCTGCCCCTTTACTCTGCTCTTGTCAGACTCCACCTGAAGTACTGTGTGCAGTTCTGGAACCCTCAGCACAGGAAGGATGTGAAAGTGTTGGAGTGGGTCCAGAGAAGGGCCATGAGGATGATCAGAGAGCTGGAGCAGCTCTCCTATGAGGACAGGCTGGAGAAGAGAAGGCTTCGAGGAGACCTGATAGTAGCCTTCCAGTATCTGAAGGGGGCCTGCAGGAAGGCTGGGGAGGGATTATTTGCAACGACAGGACAAGGGGCAATGGGTTTAAATTGGCAGAGGGGAGATTTAGACTGGATGTTAGGAGGAAGTTGTTTACAGTGAGGGTGGTGAGACACTGGCACAGGTTGCCCAGGGAGGTTGTGGCTGCTCCCTCTCTAGAGGTGTTCAAGGCCAGGTTGGATGAGGCCTTGAGTGGGAGGTGTCCCTGCATATGGCAGGGAGTTGGAACTAGATGATCCTTGAAGTCCCTTCCAACCTTGCCATTCTATGATACTCCTGTTGGTGTTCCTAGGTCCTGTGCAGTGGATCTGAAAATCTCTGTGCATGTTGTATAGCTTATGTCTGGGTAGGTAAGCCTGAACATGAATGTGGGAGCTCTACTGGACAACTCTGTGGTCAAGTTGGCTATTTGTGTGTCCAAAACCACCTTCAGCAAGACTGACTCATAAAAAAACAGGGGTATGCTTCATGCCTGAGGTGGTTATCTGACAAAGGAGACAGGTTCAAGTCTTTGTCAAAAACTAGTGGTAACACATTTTGTTATTATGAATTTTTTAACATTTTAAACCAAAACCAATCCAAAAGTCAAACCAGAACCCAACATTGCCTCCATTCCTGCCTAAGCTGCAGAAACTACTACATGGTAAGAAAATTTCGTTTTCTAGCTCAGGCTAATCCTGCATTGCAGTTTTTTAATCTTAGACCCACCTGCACTCATTAATAAACCACAAATTAGTGGGAAGAAAACTGCCCTTGTAGTTTCAACTCATGTAGCACAGCACCATGCAAGGTGTTGTTTCAGTGGGAAATTCCTGACCAGCTATTCTCAGAGTAGTGGTAGAGTCTGTCTGAACCTTACTGCAGTAGTGTGCCTTGTTTGGCTCTTGGGATTTATACAAACATGGACTGCATTCTGGCTGATGCTTTTCAGAAGCTCTAAAGGGCAACTATTGCTTAGCTTAGCCTCATTGAATGCAGTAGGTGCAACTAAGATCATAAATCCCCTCAATGACAAAACATAAAATCTACATGGAAGATCTAATCTATCCTGTTCTGACTGATAAAACAAGAAGGGTCGCTAGTGGGTAGTAAATTAAGATGCAGTATAAAAGTTTTACTTGGAGGTGCTAAATCATTTAACTGTATCGAGCTCACAGGACTGTCTTTGTTAATAACTACAGGGTGGATTATCTACCATTGGGCCAGGAGAGGACACAAGGGAAGGTCAGTGTCTGCCAAAGCCTTTCCTGTATAAATAATGGATTTTGCAGATCCTTCTGGATTACTTTTGTCATTTTTTGTGATTACACAATTTTTTATCAGCGTGTTATCCAAGTGTTGGGCAGCAAGGCAGTGTTGCATACCTTGAGCAAAGCAGTGTAGCAAAAGAGTGGGTAAAGTAACTTCTTCACTTTGAGGGGAGATGGGCAGAGCATTTTGTTGTTTGAATTTCCTATACAAACACTGAACTGTGTAAATGGAGAGTTTATTCATATACCTGAGCCTTTGTGATAAAGGTTGTTCCCTAAGCTTTTGCTATGTGTGCAAATGCACATGTGCATGTGTGCACAACACATTGTTCATGGTTGCAAACATGGCACTCAGTAGATTTTATTTATAAATCTCCCTTTTCATTTTAAAATTGAGTTGTGGAGTTTGCCTGTGCAATTGTATTGAAATCCTGTCTGCAACAGACTCTTCCCTGCTGACTCCAGGATGCATGTGTAAAGTAAAGCAGGTGGTGAGCGTGCTGTGACTTGGAGGGGTTAGAAAGGATGGATTATCTATTTCATTGAAATTTTAAGCTCTCTCTTCTTTCTTTCAGAAGCTCAAAACCCCAAAACTTAAGGTGTATGGCTGAAAGTCTCTTCTGCAGCTCAGCAGATTTTTTTCTTTTTTCCCCTTTCTCCAGGCATTTTTACAAACCACTTGGTCAAAACCAGAAATTCAACTTTTAAGACTGGTGATGAGGCAATCCTTGTAAAACTAAGATGTGTGTACAGGAATTGTTTGTTACATAAAGGCCCAGTGTTTGAGATGCAGTTAGACTATAGCAATTGAGAAGAGGTAATCCAAGTATTTCCCAAATCTGATACAGAATGACCCATACAGAATAAAAGAGCTCTTCTGCGTGCTGCTGTTTTGTGACTCAAAGAAGCTGCACAGGTTAATGGGAGGCAAGACCCTTTGGAGTTTGCCATCACTTGCTGAGTTCGTTTAGGCCTCAATTATCAGTGTAGTTCATAGCACTCATCTAACTCTGCTCCTGCTGAAATGGAAAGGAATTGGAGTTAGAACAAAGCTAAGTGCCTTTTGAAAATATCACTGCTGTGCTCTTGGTGTCTCTATCCAACCTGTGGAAGGAGAAGCTTTGTGCTATGTGTGAAGCAGTTTACATGGAATTGTGCTGAGAAGAAATGGTAGGTTCTCTTCAGTCCTCAGAGCAGACAAAGCATGCCAGTTCTGGTGTGCATTGAGGTTCCCAAGGTAATTTTTGCAAGTTACTTCAGTTGACTCTGGAAGCACTGGAGCAAGTGTGCTATCAAACCTTTTGACTAGTTGATGTGTTAAAGGAAAGAGGACTAGAAATTGTGGAAAAGCTGGACTTCATCCTGTCTTCTGACTCTTCCAAGCCACAAAATTATATGAATAACCAATGTCAGCTTGGGAGAAAAGAATGAAATCCTGGACCAGCAATGCTGCAATGGGGAAAACCACCGCAGCAGTGCCATGTCACAGTTTTCTGTGCTGTTGTGAGTTCGTGGTGAGGAATCAGTCAGCCAACTGCTTTACAAGCTTTTTTTGTGGCTGCAAAGGGAGACAGAGTGAGCTTCTTTCCTTCTTGATCAGTAAGGTGAGGGCTGCTGGAACTCTGCCTGGGAGGTGTCAAGGATAGAGCAGAAGGGTTCTCCTCCTGGGGCTGCAGCTTGGTCCACATCCAAACAGGCTAGAGTGAGACATAAACATAGTTTGTCAAAAGCATGGCCAGGATTCTTGTGCACAAATCTGAACTTAATTTGGGGTTGGCAACAGAGTGTGCCAGCAGGGGAGTTTCACTTGGGATCGATATGAAAGATTCAGATTGCTTTGGGGCTGTTGTGCTGCAGAGGAAGTAAGAGCTGTGTCTGTAACTTCAAATTGTCTGCTTGAAATGTCCCGTGGAAAAGAAAAAAAAAAAAACCAAGTAAAAACAAAAAAATCCCCACAAACAAACAAAAAAACTCACACACACAAAACCAACTCAAAAAAAGCAAAGAATGAAAAACCAAAACAAAAAACAAACAAAAAAAGCCCCAAAAAACAATTCAAAAAACCCAACCCAAAGCAAACCACAGAAAGTAGTTTGTTTTATACATACAAAGCAGTGTGTTTGGGGATTCAGTTTTCTTCAGACATTTCTGCTATCAATTTTTAAAAGAAGACATGCTCTAAAACTTTGAAATTAGAAACAGTAAATGTGTACTTGCATTGAACGTGAAGGTGACAGGTATAAGGAAAGTGAAATTTCTTGACCATCCACAACCATCTCTTCCCCTTCTTATCCTTCTTCATTTTTCCATCTGTTTTGGGATGGGAGATGCCTCTCATCAGCTGCTTTTGTGGAAAGAAATCCAAGGGAAAGAAATGAACACCTAGGAAATAATGGCAGTGCCAAGTCAGAGTGATCATGTCACTTTATGCTGACATCTTCCCTGAAAAACAGAAGCAGTTAATGTGCCTTGGAATGGTTGATTCATCTGTAGCATCCAGAAAGGCAGGCCTCTCTACTAACCCTCCTTCCCCAGCAGCAGCATCAGTGTTTCAGAGCAAACATAGAGCAGCAATGCCAAGCCATGGCAGGTATTTTTCAAGCTCTGGCAGCTGGAGGGCTCTTTACCCACCTTTGGCAGTTGAATTAATGCCCCTGGGGTGGTTAGCTGTTCTAGGACTAGTTGGCTGATGCTAAACACCCAGAGTTGTGTTTTGTTTTGCTTTCCAGTTTAAATAGACTGGTATTAGTGTTGTAGCTGTGTTCTTTGCCTTGTAGCACTATTACAATGAATTCCCTGTCAGCATTTTCAGGGTAGGGTGTTAATTTCAGGCAGTTACAACTCAGCAATAAAAACTAGCTTCAAGGAGGAATATGGGACACAAGTGCTTAGTAGTGGTGTTAATATTTATGCACAATCTCTCATAACAATGGCTTAGCAATTTAAAAGTGATTTCAGCTTAACTCTCTTGTGTGACTGCCCTTCAGCAGGTTGCTTTTCTTACTGGCTATACAGGCACTAAAGATGACAATTTGTCTCCAGGGGACAATCATTTCTGAGTCAGTTGAGAATCCAAAATTAGGAATACCAGCAATCATAGCAATAACTAACAATTCAGTGTTAAAACTCCTTACAGTTTGCCACAGTATCTCTACATTGTGGCTGAGTGAAAATCTTTTTTTTTTGGGGGAGAAAGAAGGCAAAACCCACCAGCACATGCTGCATGGAATAGCAATTCCCTTTTTTCACTCCAGTGAGAAGTTTGTTTGGCTGGGACTTCCAATACATCTGCTTTCTTTGGGAGTCTGCCAAAAGTTTCTGTACTTATTCTGTAATTTGCATCACATTCTCCAAGTTGTAATGCTGATTTGGTGTCTTTTCATGTCAAAACTGTAGTATTTTCCCAGTATTTTTTAAAAAAGAAAAAAAATTTCATCTCTTGCCATTTTGAAGAAAATGGCAGCAGTCAGTCTTTGAGAGAGTCTTACATTGTCAAGAAATATTAATTGTATGGAGATTTGTTAGGCAGAACTTCAGCTGTTTTCCACTATGACTATTTTAGTTTAACCTAGCAAAGGAACTCCATGGAAGAGGCTTTCTCTAGCCAAGCATAAGGGATCTCTCCGTCCATTATTTCTGTATTATTTGTAGCAGTACCTGGGTTTCCAGTACAGTAAGAATTGGCCGAGAAGATGTTTAGTTACTTCTTGTAGCATCAATGTGATCAAAACCAAGACTGATGACACAGTGCAGAATCTATACAAAGAAGGAGCATAGCTCGTAAGTTGTGTTATTGACCAATGCAAGGATTTTTCAAGCTGCGGTGAAAAGTGTTTCCAGTCACCCAGCACCAAGGATGTCTGCCTGACTTTGAGCAGTGCTGTCCCTTTGAGCTCCCTGGGTGCTAACACTGGATGAGAACACACTGCTCATGTCTTGCCTTGCCTGGACCATGCTGTAATGCTTCCAGCGGTGGTGGCAGCAGTACCTTGTGGTTCATCTTCCAAAAACCTGAAGGGCTTAGTTAGAACTCAGATGTGTCTTGGAAAAATTTCCCTTCATAGTTTCCAGTTGTGCAGATGACTTTAGGATAACCTCATAATTGCCTAGGAGCCTGGTTTTGTGATTCCAAATCTTCAATTAGAGAAGTAGCTTCTGAAGAGCTGTGTGCCCCCACAGGTAGCTGTTCGGGTTTTGGTGGGACCACCTCTAGAAGATGAAGACCTGTGGAGTGTCTGGGCTTTTTTAGGTTGCTCTACAGCTATATGACCTCTACCAAATTTGGGGTTGGCAAAATGTCTTGCAGCCCAGTCTCTTTCAGCTTTTTTTCTGAACTGCTTGGCATGTTCCTTTCTCTTTACCCTTTCCATGTAGTAAATTTTGCTCTCGCTGACAGCCCTGGTAATTGCCTTATGTAGAATGAGAGTCTTCCGTTCTCTTTCTCTATTTTTACAGTATGCAGCCTTCCACAGCTAAGTTTAAGAGGACAGAAAAATTCATGGTGTTTGCAGTAAGTGCATGTTTTATGCTTGCCTGCTGCTAACGTGAAGAGAATACTGCCCTGATATGGAAATGTCAGGGGCACAGGCTTGCATCTAAGGCAGTAAATGTTTCTTTTATTTCTTATTACATTTTATGCTGGTTGCTATTAATTTTAAACTTTTCTTGGCATTTTAAGCAATAAAAATGGTAAAATCCCGAGGCTTTGTTCTGCTCATGACCAAGCCTTCAAGGTTCAAATGAGACTTAGGCATATCTACTTACAGAGAGAGCTGGAAACTTTTATGCATATGCACGGGGACACCACTACCCTCAGGCTGAAGCTGTTAACCTGTTTCTCATGAGCTCCATACAAAGCATGTCCACTGTGGAGAAATAGAGGACAATGTCTAAAATCACCGTCTAAAACCATCTTGTCTTCCAAACTTCTGTGATACTGACCAGCTATGGCATTACTGCTGCTTTGTGTTTTTCAGCTGTGGCCCCCTGTCACGTGCAGTACCTAAAGGACATGTCTGTGGGTACAACTCCCAGTGCTTCTGTGTAACCTAGCAAGACACAAGAAGTGTGCAGCATGCACTGGGAGATGTTTAGGCTTTGTGTCTTGTGATACACAGCATCCTGGTTCCTCTGCTTATAGAAGAGCTCTGTGCCACAGGAGATGTGGTGGAGCAAGGTTCAGCTCCAGTCATTCTGGTTTGTGATGGTTCATTTTAAACTTGGCCTGACTTTTACAGAGCAACCTCAGAGCACTCAGGGGAGACAATGACATGCTTGCTGCTCTCGATCTTATGGATTGATTTGTGCGTGTCAGGATTCCAAAGCCTTTACAATTTGAGCTCAAATTAAGGAACACGTGGTGCTTGGCAGCGGTGCATAGGGCTGGAAAGATAAATCCAATTGCGTTTAACTGCTGGACGAATTTCCACAGCCTTTGATTTAATCACTGGAGTATTGGTGGGGAGGTTTGGCCCAACACTTCCCCATTTAGGTGTGCTGTTTGGTTACTAGACTGGAACAGTAAACAACAGGTAGAGAGAGGCATCCCACAGCAAGTTCTGTCTTGGAATGAAGTCTGAACAGTGAAGGAATTACAATTTCTTGCTTGACCAAAGACTGTTCATGGAATTGGACTTGCTGGCACGTGAACAGCTCTGTGCTCATCTCTTGTGAGTTGTGCGATAGGCTTCTTTTGACTGCCAGAACCCCTGTACTGCTCAGGGCTTGGTACACATGAGTGCACTCTAACCTGCAACGCTCAGGGCTTGGTACAAATGAGCCCGCTCTAACCTGCAACGCTCAGGGCTTGGTAC
>VWZE01011216.1:9174-39587 GCA_013396675.1 Eubucco bourcierii
GCCAGCCCGCGGCAGGGACTGGCTGGCGCGATGCCCTGGGGCACCTCGCGGCCGTCCTTACCGGTTGGATCTCGTTTTTACCGTGCCCGGGGCAGCGCATCTGCACAAGCTGCTGACAACCAAAAAGTGTTTTTGTGACGTGCTGCATCTCCGGCGGAGCCTGCACTGAGCACCAGGTAAGCCACTAGGACGTTTTTAACGTGCAATTCCCAAAGCCAAGCATTAGGTCTCCGTGCCACCCAGACCAAAGTTAAGGTCAGCTGCCTGTGTACCCGAGCTTTAGTCGGCAGAGGGGGGCACAGAATACTGTAAAATGTGACAAAAAACAGAGTACTGAGGATTCTCTCTGCTTCGCTTACTCTGCTTTCGATGTGCTTGCAGTTAGTGCATAAAGAAGCTTTTACCTGTTGTTTCTTAACGTGGATGGGGTGAGTTCTCTAAATAAGTAGAAGTAAAAGTGAGTCAGTGGGATGCCTTTATCTATGAGGAAGGCTCTTGCAGGAACAGAACGATTAGCTCACTTGGAAAAACTTAGCTGAGGGTGAGGAAGATACTTGCACACAGAAATTGCTGTGTTGCTGACTGCTCTGGTGAGTGATGGTTTTGGTGCTCTAAAGGCACCATCAGAGTCAGGAGATGAGTTTTCAGTGCTCTAAAGGCATCATCAGAGTCAGGAGATGGGATTTCAGTGCTCTAAAGGCATCGTCAGAGTCAGGAGATGAGTTTTCAGTGCTCTAAAGGCACGGTCAGAGTCAGGAGATGAGTTTTCAGTGCTCTAAAGGCATCATCAGAGTCAGGAGATGAGTTTCCAGTGCTCTAAAAGCACTGTCATGGTCAGGAGATGAGCATCCTTTCTTCAACTGGGCTCCAAGCAGTCAGGGGACTCTGGGGACCGGTCAGTATTCAGTCAGAACAAGGAACATCTTTTACTGCTTCATATGACTAGAAGTGAGAAGGGTATGATGGCTGAATTTGCTTTTTTAAGGTCTGTGAATTTATAGCTCACAGTTAATGCAGGGTGAGTTTCTCTCTACATAGATTGGTCTTTCACATGGTTCTGTGAGATTTCAGTCTTGTGTCCCACAAAGCACTTGCTGATTCAACCAAAAACCTGCTCTTCAGAGAAAACTAGCAGCTCCTGAGGAAGATAAAAACAGTTGTAGTGGTCCCTATGGGTTTGGAAAGCCAGGCTGGGCAGATCTTGCAGGATTCCAGCCTCCTGAGCCTCAGAAGAGCTGTGATTGTGGCACTGCCAGGCACTTCATGCCTTTTGGTGTCCAGGGAGTAGTTACAAATGGGGAGATGGAGACATGCTGAAATAAAATGCTCTCTTCTTCATTTAGAAGAACAGTGTTAGTCTGATAGTGTCCACACATTCCCCAAGACAGGTGTTGTGTAACATGGAACACAACATCTCTGCTTACTTAGGACCACACTACTGAGTTATTTGACCCCTTTATTTCACTTTAGAGAGATGTTGCTGCAGTGAAGGAGCTAGGACTGTAGTGAGGTGGGCATCAAAGAGAGGGAGAAGTTACTGCAAGCTAATGAACAGGAGTTGAGCAGAAACAGAAGATCCAGAGAAAAAGCAAAGATTTGGCATCTAAAAGATTGTGGCAGCTTCAGGAGACAAAGATGAATGAAAGGCAGATGAAAGTTTAAAATCATGAAGTTCAAGCCTTAGCCTTGAATGGATGAGTGACTGGGAAGGGTTCCCTTGCTGCTGTTATACCCACTTCAAAGTGGGGTGTGATGAACACAAGAGAGCTTCAATGCTCTGACCTGCACCACTGGTTGACCTCCTTGTGAGGGGATGTAGCTCTTGCCATTAGTTCTGCCAGGAGAGCTCTCATCTTCTTCCCTGCTGAATGCCAAGGGGGTGTACTCCAGGGAGGCAAAGATCCCCTGGCAGTGCTGTGAAAGAGCTGTTGAGTTTTCACAGTGAAATGCTGAGACAGACACCGCAGTGTGTGCAGGAATTGGAATCTGTCAGCAGAGGAGTGTCTGGGAGCAGAGGAAGAGGGAGCAAAGACCCACAGAAGAGCAGTGCTGCAAAAGGTGGCCAGGTTACCTCTGAAGAGCAACAGAAATGCCTTCATCCAGCCTCCCACTGCACACACATCCCATGGGGGAGTGGCAGTCTGCTCACACCCCCACTGGTTCTGCACACCTGCCTTGCTGTTACTCCTCGTTTGCAGTGTTCTAACCTCAAAAGAGAGTCTTGAGCACATGTCTTGAAGAGCTGCAGTGAAGACTCGCTGTCTTCAGTGTGAATTTGACAGGCTCCCAGCGCAGCCCGAATGTTTTTTCTATTTTTAGAGACAGCTGTAAAGCTGTAGTCAAGAATTGCTTACATAATATTGTAAGAAATGACAGCGAAGCACAATGGCATATTTTGACCTTTGGCATCAGATAAGTGATTGGAAGATTAAGTTAATTTTTATTCAAGCAGGGAGCCTTGCTTCTCCCTTGCTTGTGAGCTTCTGTACCATCATACCCTCATTCCAGTGCACAGGTGCCTTCTAGAAATAAGGGTTGCCTCACTGCTTGGTGGCCTCTTCATCTGAGGGAAGACCACACTTCTGTTCTCCATAAATGACAAGTAACATCTGGTAGGTACCAGCATTTGTGTGTGTGCTTGTGTGACAGAAGGAGAGGATCCTTCTTTTCATGGCTGACATTCTAGTGGGGCTACAAAGCTCACCCAGAAGATGCGCAGCTGAGGAGCCGCTTTCAGCAAGACCCATGGCTGAGTGTAAGCCCTTCCCCCCACTTAGTGAACTCTCCCTTTCCCTTTCAGACACTGGGTTATGGGCAAGTCAGAAAGCCAGATGGATATCACTGAGATGAATGCTCCAAAACCAAAGAAGAAGCTGCGTTGGAGTGGGCTGGAGATTGGGCTGGCTGTGGTGGTGCTGCTGCTGGCCGTGGTGGCCATCACGATGATTGTCCTGTATGCCACCTACGACGGTGAGTACTGTCCTGTCCCTGCCCCTAGCAGGGGGAGTTGGAACAGATGAGCTTTAACTCAGCTATTCTATGAGTATAAAATTATGGTAAGCAATTACAGGAAAATGCTCCACTGGATAGAACCCAGTTATTGGTACAGAGTAAAGAGAGCTCTGAGGTGACCTTATTGTGGCCTTGCAGTATCTGAAGGGGGCTACAAGAAAGCTGGGGAAGGACTTCTGACAATGCCAAGTAGTGATAGGACTGGGGGGAAAGGAACACAGCTAGAAATGGGTAGATTCAGCCTGGAGGTTAGGAAGAAGTTCTTCAGCATGAGGGTGGTGAGAGCCTGGCAGGGGTTGCCCAGGGAGGTGGTGGAAGCCTTATTCCTGGAGGTGTTTAAGGCCAGGCTGGATGAGGCTGTGGGCAGCCTGATCTAGTGTGAGGTGACCCTGCCCATGGCAGGGGGTTTGAAACTAGATGATCCTTGTGGTCCCTTCCAACCCTGACTGATTCTATGACTATTCTATTCTAAATCCTGGGGTTGCACTGTACTGAAATGTTGTATGAGAAGAGCCTGTGCTGCATGGCATCTATAGCTGCACTGCATTAACCATGAAGAAAATCAAATCCTGAGGTCAGCTCAGAATTATTTACCCAGTAACAGAAGATCATCCCCCAGCCAGTGTATAAAATCAGATAATGAACAGCTGCTACATCATCTCCATATTTCATATTTATGTCCTTGGACAGCAGGACACAACCATCTGAAGCGTAAAAAGCTGCACTCGCACTTGTTGTTGCTGGACACTGACCCAAAACTGCCTTTTTTTCTCCATCAGGGATTCTCTAATTTCATTTGTTCGTGCAGTGTTGTGGTAAACACAAAACATCTGCTTGTTGGGACTTAGCAGTTAGTTCTGTTTGTAATTAATGCTTCAGGAGGCAAAAAAGTCTGCATGAGGAAAGGTAAACTCCAGTGCTGCCTCCTCACCCCTGCAGATAAGGGAAGATTCTGCTTTCCCCTTTTACAGGCTGCTGCACGACTCTTGGTGTGTGTAGCCACACTAAGAGCTGTTGGGATTCAGCAGCCACACCAAAATATTTGAATATAATTCCATTCAGGGGTAAATACTTTGGTAATTCTTGGAAAAAAAAGAATACAGAGAGGCTAAAATTTCCACTTGAAGTCAAACTAGAATGTTTCCTTCCATTGGCAGTGAAATGCTTTGTTTCATTTTAAAGTGCTTAATCATTTGGGTTAAGCTTTACATCTTAGTCTAGTTCAGGCGTGGGATGGAAACCTGCCACTCTGAAATGGCAAAATAAAAATGTCTCAAGCCTCAAAAGGAAACTTTTTCATGTTCCCACACCTTGAAAGCGAATCTCTCAGAATTTTCAGTTAATTCCTCCAAGACCATGATGGGTATTACTAAATCCAAGATGGGTATTACTAAATCCAAGATAGGTTTTACTAAATCCAAGGTGACTTTGCAGCTGCCTTCACTCCATGTGCTGGTTTTCTCCATCTTTCCCCCCTCAATTGTTAAAAAAAAAAAAAAAAATTTGCCCCCCTCTAATTGATTGATAAAATATTTTCCTCTGCCAGCTACCAAAACTGCCCATGATGAGTGACTAGCACTGAGTGACCCTAAAGGGATGAGGATGATGGTACCTTTTAAAGCCTGATCCATTAAATACTCACTGACTGAGAGCGAGGTGTCCACTCATCTATATCTTTTCTACACTTAGAAGAGACTGTCAATGAAAATCTTGTTTTACAGTAGGCTTTACTGTTACTGACATTCAGTAAAGAATTAACATTATGACTGTATCCTCTTTCAGATGGGATCTGCAAGACCTCAGACTGCATAAAATCAGGTAAGAATGAAAATATTCCCCTTTGGAATTAATTTCTATGTTACCAGTGTGTAATGCTCCCATCTAGCTGCAGACCATACTCAAGGCATGGTACCTACTAGCCCAAATCAATTTTTAAGCCTGAATCATAGAATCATAGAATGGTAAGGTTGGAAGGGACCTCAAGGATCATCTACTTCCAACCCCTTGCCATAGCCAGGGACACCTCCCACTAGCACAGGTCACTCAAGGCCTCGTCCAACCTGGCCTTGAACACCTTCAGGAAGGGAGCAGCCACAACCTCCCTGGGCAACCTATTCCAGTGTCTCACCACCCTCACTGGAAAGAACTTCCTCCTAACATCCAGGCTAAATCTCCCCTCTGCCAGTTCAAACCCATTGCCCCTTGTCCTGTCATTGCAAGACCTTGTCAATACTCCCTCCCCAGCCTTCCTGTAGGCCCCTTTCAGATCCTGGAAGGCTACTCTAAGGTCTCCTGGAAGCCTTCTCTTCTCCAGGCTGCAGAGCCCAAATTCTCTCAGCCTGTCCTCATAGGAGAGCTGCTGCAGCCCTCTGAGCATCTTGGTGGCCTCCTCTGGACCCGCTCCAACACTTCCATGTCCTTCCATGGCCTCTAGGAGTTGGCTCATGAATCACAATCTGCTCCCTTCCCTGTACTACACTGACTGTGAAACCAAAGGACCATTCCCCTTCTGATCTCTGACTCAAGACCTTGTCAATAATCCCTCCTCAGCCTTCCTGTAGGCCCCCTTCATATACTAGAAGGCTACTATAAGGTCTCCTGGAAGCTTTCTCTTGTGCAGATGTAAAATCCCGTGATGAGATAGTGTCAGGTCTTACCAAGTCACCAGGGACTGGCTAGTTTAAGACTTAGAAACATACAGAAGAACATTTCCATCTCCAGAACATGCTTTTGGTCAATCAGCAGATAGCTCTTCCCCACACCTAACTCCAGATCAAAATTCGAGCTGTGGCCATGTCTCTGAAGACATGGAGATGAGGAAGAAATTCTTTACAGTGAGGCTGGGGAGGCACTGGCACAGGTTGCCCAGGGAGGCTGTGGATGTCTCCTTCACGGAGTAGTTCAAGACCAGGTTGGATGGGGGCCTTGATCGACCCAATCTATCACAGTCACACAGTATCACCAAGGTTGGAAGAGACCTCAAAGCTCATCAAGTCCAACCCATTACCACAGACCTCAAGACCAGACCATGGCACCAAGTGCCACATCCAAACCTGCCTTGAACACCTCCAGGGACGGTGACTCCACCACCTCCCTGGGCAGCCCATTCCAGCAGCCAATGACTCTCTCAGTCAAGAACTTTCTCCTCACCTCCAGCCTAAACTTCCCCTGGCACAGCTTGAGACTGTGTCCTCTTGTTCTGGTGCTGCTTGCCTGAGAGAAGAAAGCAACCTCCTCCTGGCTACAACCACCCATCAGGTAGTTGTAGACAGAGTCCCTTCCCATGGCAGGGGAGTTGAAATTGGATGATCTTTAAGGTCCCTTCCAACCAAACCATTCTGTAAGGAAGGCACCTGGGAGCTGTGGGAGGCTTCCAAAAGAGTTTGATTTGTAGGCCCAATCTGGACTTGCAGACATGCCAGAAACAGCTTAGAATAGTGATTAGGTTAGGTTTCCCTACTTCCATGGGATTGCTCATTTTAGGCAGTAGCCAGAGTAGCTAAGTTGATTGCCCCCACACCTTGGTCCTGCTGGAGTCATCCCCTGGTGAAGCCTCAGTGAAGGCCATGGTCTCACTAACTGCACAGTGTCATCAGCACAAAGTATCTTACAGATATATTTCAGATGGTCATCACTGTCTTCTGGCTACCCTTCCAAGGTGGTTTGCTGCCACCAGAAAAGAGGTTCCCATAGGTGGTGTAATGCTGAAAGAACTCAAAAAGGAGCAGCAGCAGAAGGTTTGGAGAAATGAAAGATCAAATAAGACCTGAAGAGATGCAGAAGCTCTGACTTCTGACCCCCCTGTGACCTGCACTCTTAGTGCTGCTGGGGACACACACCAGAAGAGACTGAAGATCTGCAGGGTCTGTTAGTGTTGTAGCACTGAGACTTCGCCCTGGGGGAGGCACTTAGGATCAGTTTGGATGTGCTGGTCCTTACAGAACTGTCAGCTCCAAGTCCTGCATCTGTCTGGAAATGATTCAGAGCAGAGAGCTCTGAGGAAAGTTGGAATGACCATTTTGAATTTAAATTGCAGTTAACTGAGCCAGGAATTCCATGGGTGGATTTGAGGCAGAACTTGCTATTGATGTGTTGGGCTTTCTCCATACCTACAGGGCCATGAAATCATACACAGAGTATGAAAAAGGAGGCAGCTTTTGGTCAGGATGGCATCACCTGGAAGACCTCTCTGATATGGTGGTCACTAGAGTGAATGAGTTCTGGGCTCCAGAGGCAGAACATTGTGACTAAGGAGCACAGAATGGTTAGCTGGTGTCTGCTCCAGCCTTCAGTGCTCCAAGAGCTCCACAAATGAGTTCCAAGAGTTCATCAGAACTCTGTCATTTAATAACAAAATCATATTTTAAAATGCAATGCAAAAGGGCTTGAGCCAGAGAAATAAGTTGGTATTGTTGCTGTTTAGTTGTCATCCTACTGGGATGAATCTACAAGTTTGGTACTACTTCAAATCAGGACTTTGTAAGTGGTCATCTTTAACTTGGCTGCTTTTGCAAGACCCTGTAGGTCAGCTTTAATTTGGTTGCTTCTTCAAGATCCTGTAGGTCATCTTTCACTTGGCTGCTTCTTCAAGACCATGTAGATCATCTTTAACTTGGTTGCTTCTTCATTACCCCATAAGTCATCTTTAACTTGGCTGCTTCTTCAAGACCATGTAGATCATCTTTAACTTGGCTGCTTCTTCAAGACCATGTAGATCATCTTTAACTTGGTTGCTTCTTCAAGACCCCATAGGTCATCTTTAACTTGGCTGCTTCTTCAAGACCATGTAGATCATCTTTAACTTGGCTGCTTCTTCAAGACCATGGAGGAGAAGATAGAGGAAAAGTTAGACAGACAGAGGCAGAAAGCAGGGAGTGTTAACTCTGGAATACTGCTTGTGGTCTTTAAGGAAATGTCCTTAGCAACAGACATGAAATGCTAACTCCTCACACAAAAACTGACCACTATTGGGCCAGATCTTTGCAGCCAATTTCATCATTTTGTGGTAGCTCCAAGCCACTAAAAAAAGAACAAAGTAAAGATTCTGTTGGAATTTATAGTACCTTTAAGAGAGCAGAAGAAGTGTAATGAAAATTCACTTGGTTCTAGACAGGGTAAGCTCTTTGTGAACTCCACAATCATCCTCTGCAGCTTGTAGAAACCAATAGACTCTGCTCACTTCCCTGAGCAGAGGGGTGAGCAGAGGGAATCTTGCTTTCCCTGAGCTAAGTTTCACCTAGGTAAGCATGTTGTGTTTCTCCTGTATCCTCCCCAGGCCACGAGGTGTTGTGTCAGCTACTATCACCTTATTAGTAAGCTATTAAAGCAACAACTGGCAGACAGGAGTACTACAATAAAATTAATCATTAAGTGGCTGAGATAAGGCTCTGCATTCCTCAGTGCCAGTGAAGAAATTGAATAAACAAGTGAGAGGAGGAACAAACCCAAACACTGGGTCACCAAAGCAGTGCTGAGGACTCTTGAAGGGTGTACCACACATTTATCTGTGTTTGTGTATATAGAAATTAACCTCTGTTAGAGCTAATCCAATAAAACAGTAATCACTTGATATCTCCAGAGCAAAAACATTTCAGTGTGTACAGCCACGGAGGTACCATAAAGCTTCTTTGGGAACAAGATCGACAAATATACAACCTGGAGCAAGTTTTAGATTCTGTCCAGCCTAGCTGGGCCTGCTGACTGAAGGGGCAATTCATGGGTCACCATGCTTCTGGGCTAGGTTGATGACCAAGTTAGAATCATAGAATCAGTCAGGGCTGGAAGGGACCACAAGGAGCATCCAGTTCCAACCCCCCTGCCATGCCCAGGGACACCTCACACTAGATCAGGCTGCCCACAGCCTCATCCAGCCTGGCCTTAAACACCTCCAGGGATGAGGTTTCCACCACCTCTCTGGGTAACCTGTGCCAGGGTCTCACCACCCTCACATCAATGCCTTGGTTTCAGCAAATGCATGGCAGCAGCCAAAGAGTGGATGGCGATTCTGGGGTTCAGATGTGTAAACTACTCTCTTGAGGGGAGTATTTAATGCGTGGGTTTTGCATGGAGCCCTTAGTGAGAGGCTGCAGCTCCCATGGCTGAACTCTTTCTGTTATGTTTGCAGTGCTTAAACTTCAGCTTTTGATCAGAGCTGAAGAGGTGGTACTGGCTGGCCTGGGAGTTCCAGCAGACGCACTGAGGGGTGCTTGTTTCTGGGTGACAGCAGCAGACAGGGACCAGCAAGCAGATGCTGACTACAGACAGAGCAAGCTGATTCCACAGGTTGCACAGACAGTTAATCGTGTCTCACAGTTACACGAGATGTAGGTTTCTCCTGGGTTTTGGTGACAAGACAATGGACAAAAGCCATCTTCTCTTGGGGTCAGCTTCCCCTGTCCTGCCATTACTTCTTGGCAGGGCTGGCACACTGCTCTGAGCCAGCCACAGTGTCCAGTCCTGGCTGTTAAAGCCTTTGTTGCTGGACTAACACATGCCAAGGTAATCCAAGACACTGCTGCCTTTCAGATGGTGCTCCAGCCTAGCAGAGAGCTTGATAAGGACCCCCCTAAACCAGATGTTTGTAATCATTAGCAATATTCCTCTTTTACAGCAAACAGATGGAGCTAGGACAGGCATAAAGTGCACCGTTCAATGCATTCCCTTTCCACTATGAGACAAAATAGAAACTAGTCCCAGAGTTCACACAGGACAGCTGGGGTTGGACATAGCCTCTGGAGATCACACAGTCCAGCAGCTCTCCCTAAAGCAGGTCAGCTAGAGCAAGCTGCTCAGGATCTTGTCCAGTCAGGTTTTGAGGTGGGGAGATTCAGACTGGGCGTGAGGAGGAAGTTCTTCAGCATGAGAGTGGTGAGAGCCTGGCAGGGGTTGCTCAAGGAGGTGGTTGAGGCCCCATCCCTGGAGGTGTTTAAGGCCAGGCTGGATGAGGCTGTGGCCAGCCTGATCTAGTGTGAGGTGTCCCTGCCCATGGCAGGGGGATTGGAACTGGATGCTCCTTGTGGTCCCTTCCAACCCTGACTGATTCTATGATTCTATGAGTCTCTGATTCTATGACTATTTCCCAGATGGCAACTTCGCAACTTCCCTGGAAACCCATTCCAGGGTTGGACCACCCTTAGCGCAAGAAGCTTTGTCTTAAGTTCAAAATAACTTTTCGGTTTTTTCCTTTCTTTATTCCTGTTTGTGCCCATTGCCCCTTGTCCAAGCTTACAAAGAGAGGGTAAGTTGCAGAGTGGGCAGCAGGGCTGGATGCCTGCTGTTCTCAGCAATGGGTAAAAACAAGTCAAACTTCATAAAACCATGAGGGAATTTCACAGTCTCTGGCTGCTGGCACGATCCTGTCTCCCTCCAAACTGATCTCAGCCTGCCATTGACTTCAGAAGGAAGAGAATCAGGTGGCAGACACTGTACCTCATGCTACAGTGGGTTTTATGCTGCTGAAGCATAAAACCTTGAGCCTTGAGCGACCTGTTCTAGTGGGAGGTGTCCCTGCCTATGGCAGGGGGTTGGAACTGGATGAACTTTGAGGTCACTTCCAACCTAAGCCATTCTATGATATGATTCTCTGAAGCATCCCAAAACTGAAAATGTGTGTGTGGTGTTGCCATCTTCCAAGCACTGCAATGGTGTAAATCCATCAGATGTTGGCCTCAGCTGTAACAAGTGAAGGTCCCACGGAAAAAGGGGAAGGCAATTCAACATGACTGCTGTAGCCTACCTATCCACCTCTCATTTCTACGAGCACAAGAGCCATGGAAAATATTGAAAGCACTGGAGAAATAACTATAAATATTTGATTCACCAGTGAGGGAGGAATGAACACATCAAATCACAAGCCTCACCCTTTGCTAAAAATAAAGTCTGGAAAACAGGAAGGATATTCAGTCTCCTGGGGACTGCAGAGGTTATCTGAAGGGGGCCTACAGGAAGGCTGGGGAGGGACTATTGACAAGGTATTGCAATGACAGGACAAGGGGCAATGGGTTTGAACTGGCAGAGGGAAGGTTTAAACTGGATGTCAGGAGGAAGTTCTTTATGGTGAGGATGGTGAGGCACTGGCACAGGTTGCCCAGGGAGGTTGTGGCTGCTCCCTCCCTGGAGGTGTTCAAGGCCAGGTTGGACAAGGCCTTGAGTGACCTGTGCTAGTGGGAGGTGTCCCTGCCTATGGCAGGGGGTTGGAACTAGATGATCCTTGAGGTCACTTCCAACCTTACCATTCTATGATTCTATGGTTTTATGATTCACTACCTCTTGCTTGACTCCTAGCATCTGTCCTTTCTGTGAGAACCTTTGTGCTAGCATAATGGTGCTGAAAGCAGCCTTAGTGGAACAGGAATGCAAAAAGGAAAAGGGACAGAAGGTTTCTGAACAGCAGCTGGTATCGGATCTCATCGGGAATCTCATGTCCTGATCAGTCACTGACCACTTAGTCTTTTACAAGCCGCTTCAAGAGGGACGGCAAGAGGCAGTATTAGTTCTAAAACAAAAAGCACTGTAGATCCAGAAAGCATCAGCAGCAAAAACTTCCCTGACAGAACCTTAAATGCTCCAACCAAATCACTATTTTCTCAAACCAGACAGGATTCAGCGCAGCCTCCCCCATACCTAATCACTTGAACTGCATTATAAGAGATGAGATGAGATGAGATTCCCCTCTGATCTGGCTTGTGCTTTTAATTGCTGCTTTCACCCCATTTCCATCCAGAGAAGTGTAAGTCAGTAACTGAGACACCTTACCTTTTATTTACAACTGAGCAGCATGGACAGGGAGTAGCAACACCAGCCAGTGTACCCACCAGCAAACACAGGCAACCAAACAGCCTGTAAGCTGCAGGCAGGGAAGGAATTTGAACTGGTTGTGCACTGACAGGTACTTTGGTCTAGATGGATGAGCAGCTCCCCAGGAGCCAGGACTGCCCTCATGCAGCTCAGCAGGCAGCTGTGTGCTGAGCTGCAGCAAGAGGAGTGTGGCCAGCAGGGCAGGAGAGGGGATTCTGTCCCTTGGCTCTGTTCTGCTGGGACCCCACCTCCAATCCTGCCTCCAGTTTTGGTGTCTCCAGCATAAGAAGGACACAGAGCTGCTGGAGTAAGTCCAGAGGAGGCCACAAAGATGAGACAAGGGCTGGGGCACCTCTGCTGTGAGAACAGGCTGAGGGTGTTCAGCCTGGAGAGGAGAAGACTCTAAGGGGACCTTAGAGCTGCTTGCCAGTACCTGAAGAGATCCTACAGGAAGGCTGCAGAGAGACTTTTCATAAGGATGTCTAGAGACAGGCCAAGGGGCAGTGGTTTGAAGCTGATGCAGAGCAGGGTTATACTGGAGGTGAAGAAGTTTTTCAGCACAAGGGTGATGAGACACTGGAACAGGTTGCCCAGGGAGGCTGTGGATGCTTCCCCCCTGAAGCTGTTCAAGGCCAGGCTGGATGAGGCCTTGTGAGCAGCTGAGGCAGGGGGGTTGGAGTAGATGATCTCTAAGGTCCCTTCCAACCTATGACTACAATTCAAGCCGGCTTGAGCCTACGCTGAGCCAAAGGCAGTATCTGTACTACTGCCTTCTCCAGAGCAAACAAGTGCATTCATTCCTCTTCTCTGAAGATTCTTTCTGCCTTGCTTTGTCTGGTATCACAGCAGCCCGAATCCTGGAGAACATGGACACCACTGCAGAGCCCTGCAAGGACTTTTACCAATATGCCTGTGGAGGATGGCTCAAGAGGAATGTCATCCCAGAAACCAGCTCCCGTTATAGCAACTTTGACATTTTAAGAGATGAACTAGAAGTTGTTCTAAAAGGTCAGTGGGGTTTGTGTTTGTGGACTATATAAAGTTTCTCCTTTGCCTTGCATGTTATTCTAACAAGATGTGGTTGTCTAGCAAAGCTTAAAATGCTACCAAGGATTTCAGTTTCTTGGTGCTGGGTTCAGGACAAATCTGCCACCACAAAGTGTTTGCTTGGGGAATGCTGTGGAGGTTATACTGTTGGGTCAGACACTTGAGTGGAGCTGACCAGAGCTGACCTTTCTGCTGTCTGGCCTCTGTGTGCTCATCTGCATGTTATAACAACTGAAATCCATATCGTCAACCTCCTGCACTACCAGCAGCAGCCAAGCTAGATGGAGAAGGAGGAGGACTGTCTGTGCCCAAGGCAGCTGAAATGCTGCAAGTTGCTCTCTGGCATTCCCATGTCCTGCATATCTTCATTCCAGCAGCTGAATCCCAAAGAGCAGGCAAGCAAGTTTCTAATTAGTCACATCATCAACTTACAAATGTTCCTTTTCCCAGGGTGTCAAATCGTCCATATTCCCCTTTTCCAGGCAAAAATAACAGAGCCCAAGAAGCCAGTTTATCCTCATGGAACATTCTCCAAACCACTCTCTCCAGTCTGAATATCCTTTTTATGACTTTGTATATCACCTGGCTTTGCCAGGTTTGCAGTTTATGGATGCCACAGCGTTCCTCAGGCTTCAGCTGCTGTGGAGCAAAGCAGCTGTAAAGCAGTAATTGGAGTAATTGTAAAGCAGTGGCAAGAGCAGGCAGCTCCACAAGGGAAGGGGAGCCAGGAGCAGACTGTGAACAAGGCAGGCAGGAACAGAGGCCTCACAGACAAAGGTCCTCAGACCCACAGGACCCAAGCCAGAGAGCAGAGCAGGTGACAGTGACTGTGTTTAGTCAAATCCTCCTCCTCAGCAGACAAGGCCATAGTCATGCAGCAGGTCTCAGGCCAGTCAGACTCAGGAAGATACAAGGCCAGGTGCAGCATACTTACAAGAGTGTGGGCAAGGGACTGCCACAGACTGCTGCTCCTGAGCCAACAGCCCCTGAGTGCACAAGTGGAGGCACCAGATGAGGTTTCTCATAGCTCTCTTACAAGGTAGCTGTTCTCACAGAACAGTCACACAGCTGTGATGCACCAAAGCAGACCCTGAACACCAACAGCTCAACCCCTGGCTGCAGTGAAGAGACTGCAGGTTAGAATGACAGGATGAGAGGCTTATGGGCTGGTCAGTGCAGTTAGAGCCTGCTGGTACACTCAAGGCCCTGACAGCAGCTCTCTTCACACGACAGCTTGGTCCCTGAGAAGTCAGAACATTTGTGTTTTGTCAAGGGTGAGCCACAGAGTACATGTGAGGCTCGTCAGTGCTCAGCACAGTAGCACAGATCAGTGTAATCACAAAGCCAAATCATCTCCAGGGCTCTGTCCTCTCTGAAAGGCAAAGCTTCCCTGGAATCTGGGATGGACATAGAGTATGCATTGTCCACCCTCTGGTCTTCAGGATGGTGTCCACTATGGTTCCTAAAAAAGTATGTGATGGTTTGGGAGTTAACACAGCCTATAGTGTAATTTTCTCTATTAAAATATTCTAATTAGCCTCAAACCAGCACAGTTCCTTCAGTACCTTTCCAGCTGAGATCAGATATTAAGGTAGATATTCTGTCTGTTTGTTTCAGATGTCCTTGACACACCAAGCAGCAATGACATAGCAGCAGTGCAGAAGGCAAAAACTCTGTACAGATCCTGTATAAATGAAAGTAAGTGTCTCCTGGCTGGGTTACAGATAGCAGACATAAACCTCACCCAAAGAATCCCACCTTCACAGGCAGCTGCACCTAAAGCCTGCACAACACTGTTCAGAATTCCTTCTGAAAACTCAAATGCTTCTGTTCTACAGTCACATCAGAATGTCAGCAGCAAAATGAGTGCTGCAGCTCCTGTTTTACTAGCTCAGGTATTTTAGGTGAGATTACAATACTCTTCAGTCACCAGTTTGCTGCTGATAATCAAATCCTCTCAGTTAAGTGTGAGCTAACTTCTGGTACAGAAATTATCAGGCATGAGGTGAAAAACAGCTGCCAGAGCAGGCTGCTAGAAAGGGAGGGAGAGACTTAATTAGGAATTTGGGACTGAGGAGCAGCAAAGCAGCAGTGTGCCCTAAATCTTGTGTTTTTATAGTTTCTATAATGCTATTAATACTTCTGGAAATCATTATTTCAAGCTACCTGCAGTGTGAAAATGCAATAGGTCTTTGTGTCACAGTCACCAGGATTTGCACATGAGGTTTGCAGTCGCAGCTGAAGTGTTTTGCAAGTGAAATGGTAAAGCACAGTCACAGACCAGAGCATGTTCCTGTTGTGATGGGGAAAACATTTCTCAGATTCATTCTTCTGAGCTCATTACAGTAGTGTGATGGTTTGGGAGTTATCTGCCCCCTCCCTCTATGAAAATCACCCAGAGTAGACCCAGCCAGATGGAAGCTAAGAAATGCAGCTCTATTTACAGCTCAGCACAATATACAAGCAGAGATATATACAATAGACAGGAATAGTTACAGAGATATACATGTTAAAGGTAATACAGAAACACAATCCCCCTCCCAGAAATCAGAGTCCCCAGGAGGGGCTCCCAACCACCCTTCCACCTTCTTTACACCCCTCTACCTTACCCCAGGGTCTGCCTTATGTGCAAGGTGAGTTTGGAAGATCAGCAAGGGGGGTTAGAAGCAGAGTGGTTAGGTTACACAGCAGAGAGGAGAAGAAGACACAGCAGCTCCCAGAGAGAGAGTCTCCCTACCTTAACTATATTTGTGTCCTTGTTCTTATACATCTCAGCAAGCCTATGAGTAAAGTAGACATCACCTTTGTTTTCTTTTCACATCCTATAATCTAATTTTTTAATTAAAATATTCCAATCAGCCTCAAACCAGCACAAGTAGTGTAAGGTTGGTGTGGTTTAAAATGTCCTGATAACGCCTTTGATTCTTTTCCAAAGCTACCATTGACAGCAGAGGTGGACAGCCTTTAATCAGCTTATTGCCAAATGTGTCTGACTGGCCTGTAGCAACAACTAACTGGAATGCTTCCTATGGTAAGACAATCTGCACTTACTCACAGCAGCACCTCTAAGTGATTGCCATTGCATAGCAAAGGCATGAGACTGAGGCTACCTTCCATCTGCCTAGGTACTGCTTGGACAGCTGAGACAGCCATTGCACAGCTGAACTCCAGATATGGGAAAAAGGTCCTCATTAATTTTTTTGTTGGCACAGATGACAAAAACTCCTCAGCACACATCATTCATGTAAGTCTCTCTGGGTGGCTTTGCCTTGTTGATTACAGAAGTACAGCAAAGTAACTGCAAGCACAGGCATAAATGTTAACTGGGAGGGATACCACTGATGGGACTTTTAGCAGAGTAAGTTGTAGATGAGTGAATCTGTGAAGTTTTCCAAGCTGAATTCTCAGAGTGCATTGTCCATTCTAATTAAGCTTTGTGTCTGTGCACTCGGTGAGATGACAGCAGCAGAGACATTTACAGACACAACTGATGTGTACACTGTGCAGCAGATGCATGCAAGCAGTAAGCAAACATGATTTCCTCAGCATGGACTGGAGGCAGAGACCTCTGTCACTGAGAAGCTGGGCTAGGGTGCCAATGGCAGAAAGCCCACAAGGGTTGTGTTTTCACAAGGTATCAGGTGCCAAAGCACCGACGGGACCTGCTGGCACAGACTTGAAAGGGGCTAAGGGGATTTGCTTAAAGAGAGCCCTGCCTGTCTGTGTGAGCTGGTCTCTCAAAATGGGCAGGCCAGAGGAAGGCAGCTTCATGTGCAGTCAGTCAGCTGCTCCTGAAACCCACCAGTGAGAAGAGCAAAGGTCTGATCTTCCTTGTCAGTGGGTAGATAGATCTATCACCACCTGACACACACCAGTTTCCAGGAGGAGCAACTGCCTTGCTTGTCTCTGGACTAGTTTGTCTTCTGTACACCCACTTCCCACACTGGTTATAGAATCATAGAATGGTTTAGGTTGGAAGGGACCTCAAAGATCATCTAGTTACAATCCCCTGCTATAGGCAGGGACACCTCCTACCAGCATAGATTGCTCAAGGCCTCATCCAACCTGGCCTTGAGCACCTGCAGGGAGGTTGTGGAGCACAGAAGCTCCACAACCTCCCTGGGCAACCTGTGCCACTGTCTCCCCACCCTCACTCCTAAGAATTTCTTCCTAGCATCCAGTTTCAATCTCCCCTCTGCCAGTTTAAACCCATTTCTCCTCCTCCTGTCATTACAAGACCTTGTCAAGTTACATGTGGTTTCCATTGCTCAGCTACGCAACAAACCAGACTGGAAAGACAGACCCAAAGTGTAGGGAGAGTGAAAAGAATTTAAAGATGGGGGGAGCAATAGGCTGGATGAGAAACTCCCCTTTGGCCAGAAGTCAATTTGGCAGGAGTGCAGCATCCTAACTGACAAAAGTGCTTTCCCATTTTGTCTTTAATCACTTAATTTTTATTGGCATTTCCAGATTGATCAGCCTGGGCTTGGCCTGCCTTCTCGTGACTACTACGAATGCACTGGCGCCTACAAAGAGGTAAGCTGGAGCTGACCCATCCCTGACTACAGCTGAGGAGCTGCAGCCTCTCTTTTCAAGGCAGACACACCCTTAAGAGTGGGGATGGGCAAAGAGCAAGAATAGTCCTTCCCAGTGGGAAGGGAAACGAAGAGGTACAGAGAAATGAGATCACAGGCAAGCAGAAATAAGTCAACCAGGAGTGGGAGAGAGCCTAAGTGTCCTAAGACGTCACAGTATTGTGCCATAAATGTGACCATGTCTGATCTTTATGGGAGCCAAAGGGGTTTGTCTAGGCTCCAACTGCCAGTTCTCTCAGCACTGGATGAGAAGGCTGCACATTCCTCTGGCATCACCACACCCCAGACATCCCAACTTGTTTCCCTTCCTGTGCCACTCTCCCTTCTCTTCCATTCCTCTTGTCATCACTGAATGTAGATGTGAAGGAAGGCTCCCCACAACTGCTGTATGATTGTGCAGAAGAGGAACGGCTACTTGACATTTCAGGACCTCCTGGAAGGAAGTAATCATAGAACAACTTAGCTCCATTACACAGCTTCTGCTAGGCTTCACAGCTGGATCAAGAGGTACCTCAGAAGTTGTAATAAGATAGAATCTGAGTGCTCACAGATCACCCCTGCTCTGCCACTACAAAAAGGATCACATTTCTGAGTGACTGGCAAGTGCTGCAGGGGTCAGTGGAATCCAGCTGGAGTAGTCATGGCACTAATAGGCTTAGAGAGAAAAAAGAGCCATTCAGAACTAAAGACACAGTTTTCTGCTTGAAAGAGCTGAACAGATCACAGTCCCCCAAGTCAATATGCAGCAGCTAAGTGTGTGACATCAGCAACTGCCTCAGGTACCTACAATCTTGCTTGGGTTTGAATTAATCTTCAGCTGGTTTTGGTATGCATCCTTGTTAACCTGTTAGCACTGATGCTGTGCTAATCTTGGGTGTGCTTTAAGTCCTGGAGAGCTGAAGTCCATGTACTCGTTGCAGTCACACAGCTGAAACTGTCACCACAGGAACCCTTAATTAGCCAGGGCTTTTCTGTGTCATTCAAAGCAGAAGCAAGGAGAAAGTGTACAAAGCATTTGCAGTCTGTAGGTATTTTGCTGATGTGCTAACAGCTAATGCTCTGATAGTGATGCCATTGCATTACAGATCACATGTTAGTAAAGACAATCCTTGCTGTGTTATCTGTTCAGCTCCATCGTCATCATCATCACATGTGCCATGGCCTCTAGGAGTTGGCTCATGCATCACAATCTGCTCCCTTCCTTGTACTACACTGACTGCAGCACCAAAGGGCCATTCCCCTTCTAATCTCTGACTCACTCAAAGGTATCAAACCACTCTGCACTGCTGGAAAGTAGAGGAGGAAGTATTTTAAATCCTAGAAGTTCATCACTGAAGGGCAAACCCATGACGTTCTGCCTCATGGCCCTGCTGCTTTCAGTCCCTCTGCTCCAGGAGCAGCCTTCTCTTGGCTCTTTTTCCTGCTGTGTCACTCTCCTCTTTGAGCTGCTGCCAGGCAGCAAACAAGGATCATCTGCACTTCAACCTCTGTCTTTATCAGGATTTCCCTCACCAAGCTAGAGGTGCAGTTTGTCAAAAGGATATTTTGAAAAGCTTTTTTCCCTGTGAGAGCCACAATTCCTCTGGAGTTACTCTGACAGCCAAGTCCCCTCTGAAAAATCTGCCAGCATGCACACAACCCATCTGAATTGACCTGAGTTATTTCATTGCTACCTGACCACACAGCCAGCTGCACTTCAGGCCAAGAATAAAGTCCACTGATCAAAACTTGAATTGCTGTTGACTTGCTGGTTTGGGGTGAAGTAGAAGTACCACAGAATGGTAGTTGGAAGGACTGCCTGGAGATCATCAGGTTCAACCACTCTGCCAAGGCAGGGTCACCTAGAAGGGGACACACAGGAACACATCCAGGAGGGTTTGGCATCTCTCCAGAGATGGAGACTTCACCACCTCTCTGAGCAGCATGCTCCAGGGCTCCAGCACCTTTAAATTAAAGAAGCTGCTCCACGTTTAGATGGAACTTCTGATGTTCCAGTCTGTGCCCACTGCCCCTTGTCCATACCTGTATAGAATCTTTAAGTTGTGTATCTTCAAGAGGTCTTTACAGGCCTGGTGTGTGCACTTTTATGACTTGTAGCTGTCAGTGCTTTCATGGGCTTTCTCTTGCTCCAAAAATAATCTGTCTGGATTAAGAACCATGCTGAGAGGTCAGCCCTTCAAGGTGCAGGGAGCCCCTGTCTCTGGAGTCTGCTGCCAGACCTCTCCCTGAGCTGCTCTGGGTTTCCCAACACCAAAATATTTTACTCTTTTAGCAGAAAATGCTGTTTTACATGGAACAAATTTATTATTAAATAATATAACAGTATTTATTTTTTGTTGCACTTAAGCAGCATACTAAGAACAGCATTTCTGTTGCTAGAAAAATGAGAGTGGCTTAAAAAGAAACTAAAATAATAATTTTGGTGAGACACTGGAACAGGTTGCCCAAGGAAGGTCATGGATGACCCTTCCCTGAAGGTGTTCAAAGCCAGCTTGGATGAGGCCTTGAGCAACCTGGGCTAGTGGAAGGTGTCCCTGCCAATACCAAGGGGCTTGGAACTAAATGGTCTTTCCAGTCCCTTCCAACCCAAACCATTCTATTAATCCATAAATAAAATCAAAATAAAATCAGTCTATAAATTAAAATAAAAATTAAATCAATCTATAAAATAAAAATAAAATCCATCTATAAAAATTAAAATCAGTTTATAAATTAAAATAAAAAATAAAATCTCTATAAAATAAAAATAAAATCAGTCTATAAATTAAAAAAAATCCCTCTATAAAATAAGAATAAGATCAGTCTATAATTTAGAATAAAAATAAAATCTATCAAATAAAAATCAAATCAGTCTATAAACTGGAATAAAAATAAAATCCCTCTATAAAATAAAAATCAAATCAGTCTATAAATTAGAATAAAAATAAAATCCATCTATAAAATAAAAATCTAATCAGTCTATAAATTAGAATAAAAATAAAATCCATCTATAAAATAAAAATTGAATCAGCCTATAAATTAAAATATCCCTCTATAAAATAAGAATAAAATCAGTCTATAAATTAAAATAAAAATAAAATGAGTCTATACATTAAAATAAAAGTAAAACCCATCTATAAAATAAAATGAGATGTGTAGATACTTGCAGTGTGACTTTCAAGAGTATATCCTTCCATCCTCCATCCTTCCCCCTGATAACTTCTTTTATGTGCAATGTAATAAAGACTTTCTTTTGTCTCTAGGATATCCTGATATGCTAATTTAGAGGCAGCACCATGACTCCTGAGTGTTCCAAGAAGCAGTGGAGGAGTCTCAGTGCTTCTGGGAATGATTTTCCCACAATGCTAATTCAACACAGCCCATCAGCATTGCTCTGGGTTTTATGTTTCTGGGAACACTGCTCTCTGGAAGGGATATTTTTGGAAGTTGTAATTAAAGTGAGCTAGGAAAAAAAAAAAAAAACAGAAGAAACCAACACAGGGGTGATGGCTTAAATGTGGGACATACAAATGTCTTCATTTGAGCTAATGAAAACACAGGGGCAGTAGTTGAGACTGTTTAGCTTTGAACAGCACAATAAATTATCCAGCAATTTTCCATGAGGGAACTCTCAAAGTTAATTTCTGTTTGTGATCTAAGGGTATTGCAGAAATGATCTGTGTAAGAACAAATGGACGAAGAACCGCAGCTCACAAAGGTGGAATGGAGTCTCAGAGCTACTCAAGGTGTGCTCAAGTTGGGAGAGTTTGGTCTGTGACATGTTTGTATTTGTCCCTGCAGGCCTGTTCTGCCTATGTGGATTTCATGATCTCCGTAGCTAAGCTGATCCTACAAGAAAGAAATATTTCTTTCAACGAGAATGAGGTTTCTGAGCAGATGAAGAGAGTTATGGAGCTGGAGAAAGAGATTGCCAATGTAAGAAAAACACTGTTAAAGCATCCTTTAAATAACTGCCTTTCCCCTTAATACCTAAGGAAGCTAACTGTAAACTGAGTTGTTAAGTTACTTGCTAATGTTATTCTGCGGGACCAAAAGCTGACCAAAAATGTATGGGGCCTGGAACACCTAAGAGGAGCACATAATGAGCAGGACATGCCTTATAAGGAGAGAGAGAAAATATTTGAGTTAGCTCTCTTCCAAAGAGCACAAACTTTCATCCTAAGCTGTTCACAGAAGCCCTTCAAGAGAAGAAAGGGAGCGAGACAGACAGACCTGGTTTCTGTTTAGTCTCTTCCAGAAAGGGAGTTTGGGGAGATGCTTCCTGCCCTTTCTGTCCCCTTTCCCCCTGGGCTGTTTGCTTATCAGAGCAGCAGATAGCCAGCCCTTGGCCTGCCACACAAAGTAGTGTTTGTCCTGCCCAAGCTGCTCCACAATGCTGATTGTTTCCAGGGCATTTTCAATCAAACACTGTTCCCCATCACAGTGTGCCCTGGAGAAGGCGCTGGGATCTGAACTTGCATGGAGAAAAACACATGGAAAAGCAAACATTCACGGGCAAAAAGGGTTGGGCTTGATGATCTTAAAGGTCTTTTCAAGCCTTAATGATACTATGGAAAACATGGCTGATGATTATTAACCATTTCAGAGGCACCTGAAGCTGAGGATGATTGTAAACCAAGCTAAATACAAATGATCTGGCTTCAGCTGTCTTTCAAGCTACGCTGATAGTGAGGGTCTGGTTTTGGCAGAGGAAGACCTTTCCTCCCCCACTTGTATAAAGCAAAACCATCTGATTTTAATTCTTCTTCACCTTCTCCTGTGAAACACACCTCTGGCTTACATCAAAGAAGGAAACTTGTTACAAAAAAAGGAGTTAATTGAAGAAAGATTTGAAGGGGAGTACAAAAGGAAGCTTCAACTGAAATGTCTGTCTGTAGAGCAGTTACTGCTGCTGCTATTGCTGCTAGAGCTCCTACTGCTGCTATTGCTGGTAGAGCTGCTAGAGCTGCTGCTAGAGCAGCTGCTAGAGCTGCTATTGCAGCTATTGCTGCTAAATCTGCTAGAGCTCCTACTGCTGCTATTGCAGCTATTGCTTCTAAAGCTGCTAGTGCTCCTACTGCTGCTATTGCAGCTATTGCTGCTAAAGCTGCTAGAGCTGCTATTGCTGCTAAAGCTGCTATTGCTGATATTGCTGTTAGAGCTGCTATTGCTGCTAGAGCTCCTATTGCTGCTAGAGCTGCTGGTAGGGTGCAAACTGTTGGCTCCATGCTTAGCCTCTTTGGTCAAAAGCTCAGCACCAGCCTGAATGTTACTGGAAGAGAGCTGGCATTGTGGTTTTGGGAGTTTGTTAAACAGAAAAAGCCACAGAATGCACAATAGGTTAGGAAAGAGGTAGGAGAAGGACAGAGAACAGACCAGGCCTGGTGTGACTGGGTTGGCAGAGCAGTTTAAACAGGCTCACTGCTGTGCTTACTCCCGAGCCAGTCAGGTAAGAGCACTTCAGGCAGCAGGGATGCAGCTTCCCCTATGGGAACTACCCTCACAAGATCACTCTTTCCCCATAATCATTTTTCTACCTGAATTTTCTTCCTCTTCCATCAAAAAGTGGAAGTAGTGGCTGGGTGAATGGCAAGGGAAGCCAGTGCTGACACTGTCACAAAGTACTTCTGCACCAGAACAAAGGTATGAAAGAGGATTCAGGAATGCACTTCAGAAGCCTGCAGAGGCAGCCTAGCAAGGGACACACTCATGTTTGAGGAAACAAAAGGATATCCAAGAGGGTCTTCAGAGACCATGGGAATAGTTACCACTAGGTGCTGGATTTGCCTTCTCTCAGTCTACATTGTCCAGACCTTAACTGCGGAGACCTCCCTGCTAACATTTGCTGTCTGGAAACTCCAGTGATTAACTGGCCTCATAAAGCACCACCACAAACACAGGTCTCTGGCAGTCAGGCAGCTTTATTGTCTGCAATAAATGGGCCTAATACAGGCATGCCATTAAGGTGTTAATGTATGCACAGCTTTAATACACTGGTGCAGAACCTCCTTGCCCAGACTAATGTGAGTTGTGAGTTATGGCTCCCTTTCTGCTCTGGAAAGAACAGACCAGACAGCACTCACATCCTGAGCAGAAAGCTCAGCTCTTCCTACCACAGCACTCTGGTTGCCCTACACTCCATAAATCTATGTCCTTTGTTAGACTGGGTGTTAAGAAGAAATTCTTTACAGCCAGGGTGGGGAGACACTGGAACAGGTTGCCCAGGGAGGCTGTGGATGCTCCCTCCCTGGAGGTGTTCAAGGGCAGGTTGGATGAGGCCTTGAGCAACCTGAGCTAGGTGAAGGTGTCCCTGCCCATGGCAGAGAAGTTCAACTTCATGAACTTTAAAGTCCCTTCCAACCCAAACCTCTCTATGAAAAATCTGTGATTCCCTTCTACCAAGGTTTTGCACCCTGCATCATCCCATGAGTGCCATGGGATAGTCTTGTGCTGGGTGTGTCTGTTGGTACCAGGTTCTGCTCAGTGCTTTGAGTGGTGTGGGTCTGTGTTCCTGTACAGCCTCAGCTGCTCCTGCTCTAGCACAAGCCCAAAAAGCAAAGCTGCAGTTTGCTGCCAGAAATGTAGTTGATTTAAGCTGGCATTTGATAAGCTTTTTATCCAGAAAGCACTGTCCATATTCCCATGTAAGCTACTCTGCACTTAATCCAAACTTATCTTTTAAGCCAGAAATACTCATTTTCTTACTTTTTACTTCCACTTACTGAAATTGCTGTGAATTGCCTCAACAGACTTAGTGATTTTCTCCTTATTAACTTGGATAGGCAACAACGAGGTCTGAAGACAGAAACGATCCACTTCTACTGTACAATAAAATGACCTTGGCACAACTCCAGAACAACTTCTCCTTGGAAATCAATCAAAAGGTGAGTGATCAATAATCTGATATGTTAACCTACAGTTTGTGAGTGACTAAGGTCAAACAATGAAGCCTGACAGCTATTTCTTTTAAACACATTACTTCTTGAGTTGGGCCACGTTTGGAATCGAGCAGAATATGTGACCTAAACATCTGCTGACTTTAAACTGTGTGTAAATGAGTCAGCTTCTGTGCCTAGATTCTCCTCACTTGAAGGCAGATCTTACCCTCTGCCTCAATATAGAGAGATGGAAAAGGACAAATGAAAAAACCAATCCCATGAGTTTGACTTACCCTCATGGACTGTGTACACTTCTGGAGCCTCCAACACAAGAAGGATATGGAACTATTGGAGTCAGTCAAGAGGAGGCCACAAAGACGCTCAGAGGGCTGTAGTAGCTCTGAGGACAGGCTGAGAGAGTTGGGGCTCTGCAGCCTGGAGAAGAGAAGGCTTCCAGGAGACCTTGCAGTGGCCTTGCAGGATCTGAAGGCGGCTACAGGAGAGCAAGGGAGGGACTACTGACAAGGTCTTTTAATGACAGGAGGAGGAGGAATGGGTTTGAACTGGCAGAGGGGACATTTGGACAGGATGTTGGGAGCAAGCTCTTTGTAGTGAGGGTGGTGAGACACTGGCGCAGGTTGCCCAGGGAGGTTGTGGAGCACAGAAGCACAGAATTTTCAATCACATTCAGTGCTTCTGTGTACCACAACCTCCCTGGAGGTGTTCAGGACTATGTTGGATAAGGCTTTGAGCAACCTGTTCTAGTAGGAAGTGTCCCTGCCTGTTGCAGGGGATTGGAACTGGCTGAGTTTTGACTCCCTTCCAACCTAAACCATCCTGTGATTCAATTTGTATTTTCTCCAATTCAAACTATGCAAACCAGCAACCATCCTTCTCTCCCTGCACAGACCACCAATTACTCTGTAGTGGTTTTTTTTTTGAGAGAGCAAACAGAATGAAGCTCTCAAATGATTTGGAGAGAAAACAGAATTATACTTGGAAAAAGAGATACATAAAAGAAATTAGAAAGCAGCTACAAAATCCATAGTGAACCCCCTGAATTTTCCTCCAGCCCAAAACTAAATCTATAATCCTTTGGGTGTCTGAGCTAGATTTCTACCTCAGACATAAAGAAACTCAGAACAGAGAAACTTAGAAGTGGAAGCTCTGAGTGGAGAGGTGAACATTCTAGGGACAGGCCATCTAATGGCAACAATGGGTAAGTTAATCTAATTTCACTGGAGTATCAAGAGCTTTATGTCTGGAAGCACAGCTTGGACCTTCCCCTTGCTGCTTCTGCTGCTTCTGCTGTGCCTGCTGCTATCTTCTCCTGCCACTGTTTTGGCTGCTGCTGCTTTACCCCTTCCCCATCTTCCTTAAGGTTATTACATTCCTGTAGTAGTTTATTCTCCTTCTACTGTTATATTTAGTTTAAACTTATTCTGTTGTGGGTTTAAAGAGCTGACAGAATGAAGCTCTCCAATGAACTGAAGACCAACAGAATTATATTTGGAGAGAGAGTTATGGACAGAACTTACAAGGTAGATCCAAAATCCATAGCGAACCCCCTTGAATTTTCCTCCCAACCAAAACTAAATCCCCAGTTCATCTGAGAGCTTCATTCTGTCAGCTCTTTAAATCCAGGGCAAATCCCCAGTGCTCCAATCCTCCCTGCCCAACACCTCTGCCATCCATAGGCCTAAACACAAGCCTCTGGCAGCCCCAAAACCTTACTTGTTTGTCCTGATAAAAGCAGCTCCCACCTGACACAGGGCTGGAAGGGGAAAAGGAGAGGGAGCAGGCCTCCCCCTGAGTTGATAAAGACATAGCACAATTATAGGACTGAATAACAATTTTTTAGTCCCTAGAGAGTTTTTAACCCTATAGTTCCCAACCTGGGACACCATTCTGTGACTCGATGGTTCAGGATGGCAAATCCTGCAAAATCTGCAGTACATAACCCTTGCTGCAAGTCAGAGTGCAGTCAAAAGTCCCTTCCTATCTAATAACCACAGCAGCTCCAGAGGGATTCAGAAGCAATCAGGCAGAGGGGTGCACATTCAGAACAAGAAGTTCTCTTTTTCCAACATTCCCTCACTAAGAAGGGCTCCCAAAGCATGCAGAAAGAAGCCCAGAAGTCATGCCTATGGATCAGGGAATCTCTCCCCAATCCTCCCCCTGTAGCTCCTCCAGGATGTGTCAGCTCTGTCTTTCTTTCTGGGCCCTTCAATTTAAGAGAGATGTTGAGGTGCTGGAAGGTGCCCAGAGAAGGGCAGCAAGGCTGGGGAGGGGCCTGGAGCACAGCCCTGTGAGGAGAGGCTGAGGGAGCTGGGGGTGTGCAGCCTGCACAAGAGGAGGCTCAGGGCAGACCTCATTGCTCTCTGCAGCTACCTGAAGGGAGGTTGTAGCCAGCTGGGGTTGGGCTCTGCTGCCAGGCACCCAGGGACAGAACGAGGGGATGCAGCCTCAAGCTGTGCCAGGGGAGGTCTGGGCTGGCTGTTAGGAGGAAGTTCTTGGCAGAGAGAGTGATTGGCATTGGAATGGGCTGCCCAGGGAGGTGGTGGAGTGCCCATCCCTGGAGGTGTTCAAGGCAAGCCTGGCTGGGGCACTTAGTGCCATGGTCTGGTTGCTTGGCTAGGGCTGGGAGCTAGGTTGGGCTGGGTGAGCTTGGAGCTCTCTTCCAACCTGCTTGATTCTATGATTGTGTGATTCTTCTGACCCTGAGCCATGTGCCACTTGCACACTATAACCTTCAACTCCTGGAGCCAGATAGTCCAGCTAGAGCCCAGCCAGAGCTGATAAGACATGGGAGTGCCTGCTCAGTGGCATCATGTCCTACATAGACATGGATGTGTTTATCATTGGTGACTCCTCCTTCAGTACCTGGCACAACAGGCAAGCAGTTAACTGAGGTGTCACATGGAGGTCAGTGGCCTGGCTGGCAGGAGGGCATCACTGACTCTTTAGAGGCCACTCAGGTACTATCAAACCCTGCCCCAAATTCCTGCCACAGCTTGACAAGTGCTGCTGTTGTCAGTGACTTCAGATTATTCAACTTTAAAGTACAGGAGGGTTCACTCCTGCCCACCTTAATTTGTTTGATAATTTACTTTCCCCCACAGGGCTTAACTGAACACCATCACAGTCCCAGTGTCAGAAACTAACTTCTCTTGTCACAAAATGGTATTGCCCTGCTTATTTTTAGTTCCTGAGGAGTGCTGCAGATCAGTAACAATCATCTGCTCTAAATTTATCCCCAAATGCTCAAAAGACACTTGATGGGAGTTGGTAGCATTGTTGTAGCTGTCTAAGGATAGAACAGCAATTATTCCTAAGATTAGCTTGAAGTTGGCTGCTTCTCTTTCAAACTTGAAGTGATTCTGCTCCTGAATGCTTATCTGCTTCCCTCAGCTCCATGAGTTTGTCTGATCAAAGACATTAGCTTTTCTAGTAAAACTTCCTCTCAAAAGATAGAGGCTGGGGAAAATGCTTCTGAAAGCAAGAGGCACAACAAAAAGGTTTAAAGTTCTCAAAAAACCAGACAGAAGATCTGCTTTTCATAAATGAGACACATCCCTGGTCATTACTGAGATGGTACCTGGGCTAACAGCACTCAGCAGCTCTAGAATTCTGGGGTGCATCAAGGAAAGTGTAGCCAGCAGGTCTAGGGAGGTTCTTTTCCCCCTCTGCATTGCCCTGGTGAGACCATACCTGGTCCAGTTTTGGGCTCCCCAGTTCAAAAGAGAGGGACCTGCTGGAGAGAGTCCAGTGGAAGCTGTGAGGATGATGAAGGGACTGGAACACTTCTCCTGTAAAGAAAGACTGGGAGCCCTGGGGCTGTTTAGTCTGGAGAAGGCTGAGAGGGATCCTGTCAGTGTCTATAGTGTCTGAGGGGTGGGTGTCAAAATGAAGGTGCCAGGCTCTGTTTGGTGGTGCCCAGTGATGGACAATGAGTACAAACTGGAACCCAGAAGGTGTTGCCTCAAAATGAGGGGAAACTTCTTTATGGTGAGGTGCTGGAGCTTTGCAGCAGGCTGCACAGAGAGGTTGTGAAGTCTCTTTCTCTGAAGACTTTCAAGACCCATCTGGATGCCTTCCTGTGTGACCTGCCCTGGGTGATCCTGCTTTGGCAGGGAACTTGGACTCAGTGATCTCTGAGGTCCCTTCCAACCCCTACCATTTCTATGATTCTGTGAATTTTGATGATGATTTTCAGCTTCTGCTTGGAATCATTTTCTCAGTCCAAGTTTGGTCCACAGAAGCCACAGATGAAGAAGCCTTGGACCACCAGGGAGAATGTGGAGCCACATATATAGACATATGTGAAGTGGCTGTCACTTAACTGCAGAAGTGAATGGGGGCACTATGCAACTCTCTGCAAGTGCCCACAGGCCATCATCTTCTCTTAGCAAGCCAGAAAATTACTCTGCTCTCCAGCCAGTCCTGCTGAGGCAAGCAACACTGCCAACCAAAGATTACCAAAGGGAAATTACTTATTTATCAGCTAAAGAGTTTCCAGCTGAGTGTGCCCAGGCACTGCAGTGATGCAGATGGACCCCACAGAATGAAAACTTCCCTGAAGTTTTGCATAGGTTGTGTGAGCCTCTCACAATGGTGAATGCAGCAAAAAGAAAGTGTGGGGTTAGGGCCAGAGCAGCAGAAAACAAACAACCACCCCAGCCTTTGTCAGACTTCTCAGGCTGCCCTGCTGTCAAATCTTTTCTTCCCCAGTACCAGAGGACAATTCATTATAGAGAGAGGATTTAGAGTGTCTGTTTCAAAGCCTATTGAAAGAAATCCTTTTATGGACTTCAGTGTACTTCAGAACTAAGTCCTTGCCACATGCTTCAGAATGGATGGCCAAGTATACCCTGAACCCTGCAGCCCCCCTGGGCATTGGGCTGCTAGTCAGGTCTTGGCCAAATACAGCAAAAAAGCAGCTGAAAATTTTACTTGAAATACCATTGCTGCACTCCCAGGCCAAAAGGAAGGGACCATAACCTCTTCAGTTGTGGTAGTCTGAAATCAAAACAAAATCTCATCCCTTTCTGCTAAATGCTCCCCTATTTTAATGGGATTTAAGAGCACACAGGAGACAATTGAGCACCAGCAACAAGGAGTGCAACTCTCAGGAAAACTAAAGGGCAGAGCATTTGTGTCACACAAATACATTTGAGCTGGAAAACCTATCTGAAGGTTCTTTCTGTATGATTTAACCATACAACAACACATCTTGATTCTGCAGGTATTCAACTGGTCAAAATTCATAAATGACATCATGTCCACGGTGCAGATCAACGTGGAGAACACCGAAGACGTCGTTGTTTATGATCCAGAATACCTCATCAAGCTGAAGCCCATTCTTAACAAATACACCCCCAGGTAGGGGATGTTGCCATTGCCATTTGTCACTTGCATTTGTGCAGAAGGAGCTGGCAGTGCTGCTGGACAGCAGGTTCTCCATGGGGCAGCAACGTGCCCTTGTGCCAAGAAGGCCAATGGGATCCTAGGGTGCATTAAGTGTGTCCAGCAGATCGAGGCAGGTTCTCCTCCCCCTCTACACTGCCCTGCTGAGGCCTCACTTGGAATATTGCATCCAGTTCTGGGCTCCCCCCCAGTTCAAGAGGGACAGGGGTCTACTTGAGAGAGTCCAGCAGAGGGCTACAAGGATGCTGAAGGGACTGGAGCACTGCCTAAGGAGGAAAGGCTAAGAGTCCTAGGGCTGTTTAAGGAGGAAAGGCTAAGAGTCCTGGGGCTGTTTAGTCTGGAGGGGAGAAGACTGAGAGGGGATCTGATCAATGTCTATCAATGTCCACCTGGAGACCAGTGACAAGTGGTGTCCCTCAGGGGTCAGTGCTGGGACCAGTGCTGTTTAACATCTTTGTCAGTGCCATGGACAGAGGAATGGAGTGCACCCTCAGCAAGTTTGCAGATGACACCAAGCTGTGTGGCACAGTCGACTTGCTAGAGGGCAGGGATCCATCCAGAGGGACCTGGACAGGCTGGAGAGGTGGGCCCAGGCCAACCTGATGAAATTCAATAAGGCCAAGTGTAAGGTCCTGCACCTGGGTAGGCACAATCCCAAGCACAAATACAGGCTGGGTGG
>VWZE01011216.1:51435-89355 GCA_013396675.1 Eubucco bourcierii
CCCAGGATGATCACAGGATGTCAGGGGTTGGAAGAGCAAGAGATCATCCAGTCCAAACCCCCTGCCAGAGCAGGACCAGACAATCTAGCTCAGGGCACACAGCAACACATCCAGACAGGCCTTGAAAGGCTCCAGAGAAGGAGACTCCACAGCCTCTCTGGGCAGCCCGTGCCAGGTCTCCGGGACCCTTACAGTCAAGAAGTCACCCCTGGTGTTGAGCTGGAACCTCCTGTGCTGCAGCTTCCATCCATTGTTCCGTGTCCTATCCCAAGCAGCAAGTGAGCAGAGCCTGTCCCCCCTCTCCTGACCCTCAGCCTTCAGATATTTATAAACATTTATTAGGTCCCCTCTCAGTCTTATCTTCTCCAGACTAAAAAGCCTAAAGCAGAATCCAAGGAATCCCACAGACACTCTTGTCACTGTGAGGCTGCAGGAACAGCACTGGAGGTTGGCCTGTAGCACACAAGGGCTTTAACAGAGCTTTTCTCAAGGGCTACAGCAAAAACCATCTGAAACCAACCACAGCTGTGCCAGGGTGTGCCACTGGGTTGGCTGACTTGAGGGTCTTACTGCCAGACCTGCAGTCCAGCCACATCAGTCATTTCTACTGACACTATGATCAATCACAGGTCAGATCCATTCCAGGTTTCTCAAGAGAGGCTTTATAAAATGAAAGAGCAAGATAGGAAAAACTACACAATAAGTAAGCATCGTTTGGCTGACCACCTCATTACAGTGATGATTTTTTTTTCCCTGCATGACTGGCTGTTACCCTTTCTACTGCATCAAAGCCCTCTTCTCCTCTGCACAGAATTCTGTTAACATCACTCTGCTCTGGTGAGACCTCACCAGGAGTACTGTGACCACATATGGGGCCCCAAAAACAGGAGGGACATGGACCTGCTGCAGCAGGTCCAGAGGAGGCCACAAAGACGATCAGAGGGCTGGATAACCTCTGCCATGGGGACAGGCTGAGAGAGTTGGGACTGTTCAGCCTGGAGAAGGCTCCAGGGAGACCTTAGAGCAGCATTTCGATATCAGAAGGGGACCCACAGGAAGGCTGGGGAGGGACTGTTCAGAAGGGCCTGTGGGGATAGGCTGAGGGGTAGTGATCTGAAACTGGAGGAGGGCAGAGTTAGGTTGGACATCAGGAGNTAACCTCTGCCATGGGGACAGGCTGAGAGAGTTGGGACTGTTCAGCCTGGAGAAGGCTCCAGGGAGACCTTAGAGCAGCATTTCGATATCAGAAGGGGACCCACAGGAAGGCTGGGGAGGGACTGTTCAGAAGGGCCTGTGGGGATAGGCTGAGGGGTAGTGATCTGAAACTGGAGGAGGGCAGAGTTAGGTTGGACATCAGGAGGAAGTCCATCCCTGGAACCATTCAACATCAGACTCAATGTGTCCCTGGGCAGCCTGGAGGTGTCCCTGCTGCCTGCAGCAAGCTTGGATGAGATGCCCTTGGAGGGTCCCTTCCAAGCTGACTCAATCTGTGAATTATTGCAGGCAGGAATTTCAATGAGAATGGAGACCTTGTAGATTGGTGGACTGAGGAATCTGCAAGGAATTTTAAGGAGCTCTCCCAGTGTATGGTGTACCAGTATGGAAACTTCTCCTGGGACCTAGCAGGCGGACAGCACGTACGTCACAGTTCTTTCTAACCATCAACGTTGATTTTAATGACAGAGCACAAACTCTTCTGTTTCTAAACCTGCAAACCCTTATTCATGATGATTCTAAGTGTTGCAGCTTTGGGTTTCATGGTCCAGTACCACGGGCTCGAGGTTGAAACTGCAATGGTATTGAAATGCCAGATTCTCCATCAGCAGGCTTCATCATCTCGAGTGGTACTGCCCTGACTCAGGAAGGTGCCAAGAATGTATCTTCTATGTGCCTTGCTACCTAACATGCAGGGAAAGACTTGCCAGCAGGTTTGCTGCTGATAATTTCAGCTACTGGGAGTCTGGAGTCTGATTTGGTTTGTAGGCTCAAAGTGGAACTGGTTCTGCCCACTCCCTCTAACTGGGACTGTAGTAAGAAGGTGAGAGTTAAAGACATGAAGAAAATAGGAAGTTTGACTAAGCAATGGCTAAGCATCAGAATATCTGGGCAGAAGAGCTGTGAAAGCCTAGAAAGCTGGCTGTAAGGGAAGGAAGAGGATGAGGGAGGACAACAGCATCCACAGGGATTTTGAGACTAGGATCTTAAATCTTCTGCTAAAAGTTCACATTTGAAGGGCATGCTTGCCTTTGAACAGTGAAAAGCACCCAGAGCTTGCCATCACAGGGTCTGGATCAGCTCTGATTTCCAGAAAACTCTACTTTTCCTTTCTATTTTACAGCTGAGTGGCATCAACACCCTAGGAGAAAACATTGCTGATAACGGGGGTGTGAGACAAGCGTATAAGGTAAGAGGGATCCACTGTTCTGCTTTAGCTGAAACCATCCCAGATTCACACTTAATTCCAGAGCCTTTGAGGAAGCAGCATTATTTTTGGGTTAGGGACAGGGCCATACCTACCATGCCCCATCAAGGCATGGTTTAAAAGTATTGCCCAGCTGTTGCACTCCTTTCATCCTATGAATTATTCCCTGGTACATATTATCTGCTCTCCTTTTCAGCTGACTTAATTTCCTTTTTCCCCCATTTTTTCCTATTGTGAATTTGTAGAATGAGAACATTTAATGAATCACACTTGGACCATCACCTCTAACTGAAGTGGTGATGCTGAGCAGCTGTCTGCCTCTGCCTTTACCTTTTTTCTGCCAGGAAGGCGGGACAGAAGGATTTTACCTATAAACAGTCTGCGCCTTTGTGGAACACTATTTACTCCTCAAAAACCTCTTCCAAGTAGCAGCTTGTGCTTGAGTCCCCTGTGCAGGTATCCAAAGATATAACATCTGAGTGCCTTGCACTAAGCCCTCCATGGCAGCTTGTTTCTTTTTTGGCTTTCCACTTGTTCTCTTCACTTAACTCCTTCAACTTGCCAACTTGGAGACTGAAAGCAGAAGCGAAGCAGCAGAGACCTTCTTTTCCTCAGTGCAGGCTGGGAGGTGAGAAGCAAATTTAACTTCTCCATGAACTTGTCTGTCAGGCTTGTTACTTGCAAGCCGGATAGACACAGGCTTCAATAACACACTCCTCCCTCTCCTTCCCTGAACACACTGTTCTGCAGCAGAACACTCAACACCTGACACCTGGGAGTGTTTTCATCCCTCAGCAAAAGGGCTGCCAGGACACATGGGCCAACTCACATTTCTCAGAGCTACCGTCACAGCTTCTGAAAAAAAGCCATCAGCAGTACTTGCCTCACCAGAAAGACACAAACACAATTATTACTGAGAGTTCAAAGAAGGATTTGGAAACTTAGAAGGCAACCAGTGTGGCCTATTAGATGAGTCCAGTCCTCAATACTGGAATATTTGTGCATTTAAAAAAGCTCCAGTAGAAGGCCACAAAAGGGAATGCTCTGTCTGAAAGGAATGGGAGTAGCCAGGGAAAAATCAGGTGGGAATTATCATCAGGAAAAGGATTAGGTATTTGCGGTCATGGCATCATATGGGTAGTGAAAAAAGGTCCAAAAGGAATCTTGAGAGGTCACCTAGTCCACCCCCTGCCTCTTAGCAGGTAGAGCCAACCACGTGTGTACCAGGCATCCTGTAAGAGGAGTCCCAGTGCCTGCTGCCATCAGGTCTTTGCTTTCAGCAGCGGGAGCGGAGAGCAAGCTGCTCCCTTCTCCCCTGCCGCCTTTCACATGTCTGAAGGCCGTTACATACTTGAAGGCCCAGACTTCTCTCCTTTAGACTAAACAAACCCAATTCTTTCAATCTTTCCTCATAGGTCATGTTTGCTAGACCTCTGCTCATTCTTGCTGCTTTCTTCTGGACTCTCTCCAGTTGGTCCACATCTTTCTTGACGTGCAGTGCCCAAAGCTGGACAGAGCGCTCCAGCTGAGACCTGGCCAGTGCCAAGTGGAGCAGAAGGCATATTTGACGTACCTTGTATCAGACACTCTTGCTTGCACACCCCAGGAGGACACCCACGTTTTCTGGGGTGCTGTGGCACTGCTGGCTCTTGTTCACCCACTGAGGCCTCGCAGCCGCTTCGGTGGAGCTGTAACCGAGGTTCCTCAACTTGCGCTCGTGCAGCAGTCAGACTCCAGTCAGAACATCTCCCCCAGTTTGCCAGCATTCCTCCATCAGCAATGACATGCTGACACCACAGTGTCTGACACACAGCCTTCAGAAGAGACAGGAAAGCAGCTGTTCTTACTGTGGAAAGGTTTTAAGGCACTTTCTAATTCGTCTTTAAAAAGCATGATGGAAACCCTCACTTTTTATCATACCACCTCAGGAAATGGATGCCTGCTCCTTGCAGAAATGGTCCTCTGCCTGCAGAATTGGATACTGGAACTCTGCACTGCAGCCAGGGAAAGCCCACCTTAACCCTAAGGGTGGTATTTTAAAGTTCAACCTAAATGTTGACAAAAGTAACCCCAAAACATCTTAGAACCATAGAATCATAGAATGGTATGGTTGGAAGGGACCTCAAGGATCATCCAGTTCCAATCCCCTGCCATAGGCAGGGACACCTCCCACTAGCACAGCTCACTCAAGGCCTCCCCCAACCTGGCCTTGAACACCTCCAGGGAGGGAGCAGCCACAACCTCTCTGGGCAACCTGTGCCAGTGCCTCACCACCCTCACTGCAAACAACTTCCTCCTAACATCCAGTTTCAATCTCCCCTCTGCCAGTTCACACCCATTGCCCCTTGTCCTGTCATTACCAGACCTTTTCAACAGCCCTCCCCCCAGCCTTCCTGTAGGCCCCTTCAGATATTGGAAGGTTACTCCAAGCTCTCCTGGAAGCCTTCTCTTCTCCAGGCTGAAGAGCCCAAATTCTCTCAGCCTGTCCTCATAGGAGAGAAGCATCTTAATGTGCTAAAGATCAGAGAGAAGCAGCAGCTGCAATCAGGACAGCAGAGATGTGTGTTCTGGAGGACCAGTGAGGACAGTGACTTTCTGCCCCATGTCCCTCAAGTCTAGTGGGAAAAGGAAGGGGAAGATGAAAAGATGAACCAAGGGTGGAGGAGTGAATCCTTAGGTCACACCCTCATTGACTTGGAGCTCCTTTGTTCCTCCCCTAGCACAGGCTGAGTGGGTTGCCCAGCCCAGTCACTGAGCCTGGGATTCATGCCCAGGGAATCCCCAGATTAGGTGAGACACCTCAGGAATGCCTGCTTTGGGAATGTGCTTTAGCAAGCAGCATGCTATGATCCACAGAGATATTTACTGTGCAAGGTAGAGCCTTGACTTCCTTGTGCTCAAATAAATTGCCTCCTTTGAGCCTGTTTCTCCTGCTGTTTATCCCAATATAACTCAGGCAGCTTCACCAAACCTGATGAAAACCAGTTCTGGAAGATCAGGTAGTGAGGAAACTCTTGATCCAGAGTCCCTGTGAGGTGGCCAGGGTATCCCATGATGAATTATGGCACAGAATCCATGGTGTTCCTCCTCATTTCATTCTGAATGTCTGGGCTGGAGTTTTCATAGAATTATAGAGTCATAAAATCAAGCAGGTTGGAAGAGACCCCCAAGCTCATCCAGTCCAACCTATCACCCAGCCCTAGCCATCAACTAAACTATGGCACTAAGTGTCCCATCCAGGCTTTTCTTGAACACCTCCAGGGATGGGCACTCCACCACCTCCCTGGGCAGCCCATTCCAATGCCAATCACTCTCTCTGCCAAGAACTTCCTCCTAACATCCAGCCTAGACCTGCCCTGGCACAGCTTGAGGCTGTGTCCTCTTGTTCTGTTGCTGGTTGCCTGGGAGAATAGCCCAACCCCAGCTGGCTACAACCTCCTTTCAGGTAGCTGTAGACAGCAATGAGGTCACCCCTGAGATTGCATGATGCTGGAAGCAGCCCTCAAAGGTCATCTTGTCCAACCTCCCTGCAGTCAGCAGCAGTATCTCCAACTAGATCAGGCCACATCCAGTTTGATCTTGAATGTCTCCAGAGACAAGGCCTCAGTCACATCCCTGGGCAGCCTGTTCCAGTGCCTCCCCACCCTCACTGTGCAGAACATCCTCCTGATGCCAAACCTGCTCCAGTTTCAAATCACTGCCCCTCATCCTGTCACTACAAACCCTTGGAAACAGCCCCTCTGCAGCCTTCCCATAGGTCACTTCAGATACTGAAATGCAGTTACAGTATGCAAATCTGTAACACCTCCACTCAATTCATTCTACAGGCCTATGAAAACTTTGTGAACAAGCATGGAAAAGAAAAACTTCTTCCTGGCCTCGAGATGAACCACAAGCAGCTGTTTTTCCTGAATTTTGCACAGGTATTTTATGCACCTTGACCGAAGGCTTTGGAAGTCACTCAAAGGTCAAGTTTGAAGGGCAGTTTGAGTGTCACACTTGGACTGAGCACTGGTAGCACTGCTAAGCTGAGCAGAGTGCTGAGAGTAGTCTTGGTAGGTAAATTTGACCTTGCCTAAATGAGTTCAAGCACCAGAAGGTCTTACAGTTTCCTGTGCCCAATTGCCTTTGTCTGGGGACAACAATTCACTTTTTATTTATTATTTTTTTAAACAAAATAAACCATTTTGTTTCTCTCTAGGTTCTAACTGATTGTGGCAGCATTCCGTATTTCACAGTGCAGTGTCAGCAGACCTCTCCTTGGGCAGCCTTAGATCATAGAATCACAGAGTCATAGAAACACAGAATCAATCAGGGTTGGAAGGGACCACAAGCCAGCTCCAACTCCCCCTGCCATGGGCAGGGACACCTCACACTAGATCAGGCTGCCCACAGCCTCATCCAGCCTGGCCTTAAACACCTCCAGGGATGAGGCTTCCACCACCTCACTGGGCAACCTGTGCCAGGCTCTCACCATCCTCATGCTGAACAACTTTTTCCTAACCTCCAGGCTGACTCTCCCCATTTCCAGCTTTGTTCCATTCCCCCCAGTCCTATCACTCCCTGACAGCCTAAAAAGTCCCTCCCCATCTTTCTTGTAGCCCCCTTAAGTTACTGAAAGGCCACACTAAGGTCACCTGGGAGCCCTCTCCTCTCCAGACTGAACAGCCCCAGCACCTTCAGTGTCTCCTCACGGGAGAGTTGTTCCAGCCCTTACAGATGCTTTTCTTTGTGCAGGTGTGGTGTGGGACATACAGACCCGAGTATGCTGTGAACTCCATCAAAACCGACGTGCACAGCCCAGGCAAATTCAGGTCAGTGTCTGCACAACCTTCAGTGAAGCTCCTGAGGGCAGCTGGAGGGTTCAGGGGACTCAGAGGGCTGGGTTGTGCTTGTAGGGTGGATTTGCACACAGTGCACTGCAGCTGGTAAGGAGAGAGGAGGAAGCTGTCCCTTGACCTCCCAGCCCTAGCTTGGCTCTGTGCTGACAGAACAGCCCTTCCCAGGAAGCTCCACAGGCAGAGCAGGGCTGTGGGATCTGTTCTGACGCCTGAGATGATACAACTCAGCTGAGAAGCTGTGAACTGTTAGCACAGAACACAACCATCACCACCTGGCTAGTACCAATGTGCAGGAAGGTTACAGCAGGCCCAGTGACTGTGTTTGGGTTCCAGTGCTCTAGTGAAGTCCTTTGGCTCCCACAATAGCTCCTGATAGAGTTTCTCATAGAATCATAGGATGGTAAGGTTGGAAGGGACCTCAAGGATCATCTAGTTCCAACCCCCTGCCATAGGCAGGGACACCTCCCACTAGCACAGCTCACTCAAGGCCTCCTCCAACCTGGCCTTGAACACCTCCAGGGAGGGAGCAGCCACAACCTCCCTGGGCAACCTGTGCCAGTGTCTCACCAGCCTCACTGCAAACAACTTCCTCCTAACATCCAGTCCAAATCTCCCCTCTGCCAGTTCAAACCCATTGCCCCTTGTCCTGTCATTGCAAGCCCTTGTCAATAGTCCCTCCCCAGCCTTCCTGTAGACCCCCTTCAGATCCTGGAAGGCTACTATAAGGTCCCTTCGAAGCCTTCTCTTCTCCAGGCTGCAGAGCCCCAACTCTCATAGCCTGTCCTCACAGCAGAGCTGCTGCAGCCCTCTGAGTATAAGAACCAAACACTGGGGATGGCCTTTAGTTCTCCACCAAAGTCACACGTAAAATCTCCAGCTGATGCAAAGATTTCACTCTCCAACCATGGAGAAGAATTCATCTTCCTGCAGTTACTTCTGAGCAGTAATACTGACATGAGGAAGAAATGGCCTCCTGTCAACAGCTTTGCTGTCATTAGGATGAGGAAGGCCTTTGCCACCTAGAGTGAAAGATGTGCTCCAGCAGCGTGGGCTGGCCCATCCTGGCTGTCACATGGACAGCATTTCTCCTAGTTACACAAGGTCACCACTTGTTCTCTCTTGGAAGGGAGAAGGGAGTTTTGGTGGGAGATGCCTGCCCCTCAGCCTGTCACAAAGCTCTGTGCTGTGGTGCAACAGAAAACTGGGATTTCCTGCCCAGTAACAGGTGGGCTGGAGAGGGTGGCTGTTCTGGGTGCAAGTCTTTGGGCCAGGTTAGGATCTTTTCCTTCCCACTGAAGTCAGAGCAAGCTATGTGTCAATGGTGTAATGATGGGTTTGCTCCAGTGGATGTGTTTGCTCAGATGCCATGGGATCAGGTAGTGCTCACAGAATGATAAGAGCTGGAAGGGACCTCTGAACATCATTAAGTCCAATCCCCTGCCAGAGCAGGATCACCTAAAGCAGATCATACAGGAACATGTCCAGGTGGGCCTTGAAAGTCTCCATAGACAGACTCCACCACCTCTCTGGCAGCCTGTTCCAGTGCTCTGCCACTCTCAAAGTACAGAATTTCCTTCTCATGTTTAGATGGAACTTCCTGCGTTCATGTTCATGCCCATTGCCTCTTCCCCTGTAGTGATGCAGACATCAACACATCCCTGCTAGCTCTAAAGGCTGTGGCACCTCCCAGGAATCATGTACCCAAGAGCTGCTTTTTTTCCCTCACACAATGCAGCATTTTGATTCTTGCAGCAGCTTTTCAGCAGAGAGTCTTTTTGTTTGTCCCACACCCTCAAGTGTTTAGTGAAAGCAGTGACTGCTCCTTCAGCTTGACTGGCATTTCACCGTGGGTGGTTCCTGCTCTAGCTGCAGATCTCTCCCAGGCGCTGTGCATGCACCAGGTCCTGTGAGCAGCTGTATTTGGTCACAGAGCTGAGGAGGCTTTGCAAAGGTTTCAGAGAATCATAGAATCAAGCAGGTTGGAAGAGAGCTCCAAGCTCATCCAGGCCAACCTAGCATCCAGCCCTAGCCAAGCAACCAGACCATGGCACTAAGTGCCCCATCCAGGCTTGCCTTGAACACCTCCAGGGATGGGCACTCCATCACTTCCCTGGGCAGCCCATTCCAATGCCAATCACTCTCTCTGCCAAGAACTTCCTCCTAACAGCCAGCCCAGACCTGCCCTGGCACAGCTTGAGGCTGTGTCCTCTTGTTCTGTCCCTGGGTGCCTGGCAGCAGAGCCCAAACCCAGCTGGCCGCAACCTCCCTTCAGGTAGCTGCAGAGAGCAATGAGCTCTGCCCTGAGCCTCCTCTTCTGCAGGCTGCACACCCCCAGCTCCCTCAGCCTCTCCTCACAGGGCTGTGCTCCAGGCCCCTCCCCAGCCTTGCTGCCCTTCTCTGGGCACCTTCCAGCACCTCAACATCTCTCTTGAATGGAGGGGCCCAGAATTGAACACAGCACTCAAGCTGTGGCCTGAGCAGTGCTGAGCACAGGGGCACAAGAACCTCCCTGCTCCTGCTGGCCACACTGCTCCTGAGCCAGGCCAGGATGCCATTGGCTCTCCTGCCCACCTGGGCACACTGCTGCCTCATCTTCAGCTCCTCTCTAGCAGCACCCCCAGGTCCCTTTCTGCCTGGCTGCTCTGCTCCTCTTTCCATATCTAATTGGCGTGAATCACAGCCCTCTAAAGTTCAGTGCTTCAGCAACTCTGTCCACTTGTATTTGTGCATATCTTGGCTATATTACATCATGTATTGTGCTGGGTTTACATCAGCCTGAATGGCTGTGAACTTTATGTGGACTCACACAAGTGTTAATGACAAACTCTGCTAATATTTTTAGGATGTGAACTAAATTTCAGGCTGAGCTCCCTGTAAGAGCTGTGAAACAAAAAGCTTTGCAGTGCTGCAGAGGTAGCCACACCATCACTGCCTGCTGACATGTCACTGAAGTGGCACAGTGGCTCTCGAGGGCCCTTTTTGTTACTATTTGTGTTTGTAAGAGCAGGCTGTCTCTCCTTACAGGTAGGAGAGGAAGCTCTTCAGAAAAATTGCTAATTGCATGGTGCAGCTTAGTTTAATAGCTTAGTCCTGGGCAATTAGAATCTGTTGTCCAAGAAGTTGAGAGAAAGTTGCTTTAGGTGAGGTAGTCAAAGGCAGGTGGAACAGAATCTGTGTCTGAGGCTTAGCATTCAAACTGGAACTGTAGCAAATGCAGCAACAGCTACAGGTCAAGCAAACCCCACGGGGATGTTAGTGAAGCAGCATTCTTACCCCACTGCTGCTTTCTGTTTGTTGGTAACAAATAAAACTGTTATTAAGACTTTTATTACACCCAAAATACCTTTTACTCTGTGTCTGGCAAAATCCCATTGCAGTAATTCTAGGCTGTAAGGGCAACAAAGTGCTGCTGGATCATTCTGTGATCCTCTCTTGGTGCTATCTCCTGAGAACACTCAGCCTGGCTTTTGATCTCCAGCAGCCATTCAGCAGAGGTCAGCTGCTGAACTTCAACTCAGAGAGGTCCCCGGTTGGGAGGGATTGCAGATAGGGGCTACTCAAGCTCCAAAGAGGGGCTGCAAAGGGGACTACTACGAGGAGAAAACAGAGATGAAATGGAAGAAGAGTCAAAGCACAGAAACATGTGCTTGCTCAAAACACAGTGTTTTGAGGTGACACAAAAAAAGAAGTTGGAAGATGTAGGCTCTGTGTTTGTTTAAGCAAAGGCAAGTGTCAATGACAAGATGCTGTTGGTTTGTTTCAAAGGGTCATAGGGTCACTGCAGAACTCTCCAGAGTTTTCTGAAGCCTTCTCGTGCACCGAAGCGAACTACATGGATCCTGCTAAGAAGTGCCGAGTTTGGTGATGAACTGTGAGCCTCCAGCAGCTTTCCAGGAAAAGAGAACTTTGGAACTACGTTTGAGCAGAAGAGGAGAGAAGAAAAGCGAGGGGGATGTGCCAGAGCAGGCAGTGTAACTCTCAATAAACAAGAAAACCCAACACAAACCAGACGTCAAACCATCAAGCAAGGACTAACACCGCTGCCGCGAGGAGCTGCTGTAGCTGATCAGCTGCTTCCCCTGCCCCTCAGCCCTGCAGAACCCAAATCACTTGATGGTGTACAGCAACACTGCACTTGTAGTTAATCCTCTTTCCCAGCAGCCAGTGGCACTTGGGTTTATTTTACTCCCTCTGGTCAGCAAATGCTCCTTGCTGATTGGGCAGAGGAAGGGAACGGTAACTAACACCCAGTCGTAGCTCCAGTGGCAGACTTTGTACCCTCTACTGTTATGATCAATCTGTCCTACCAAATGTTTTCATTTTTTACTTGAAGCCCTTTCCACAAGAGGAGTCCAAAGACCTGCTGTGTACTTCAGTAACTTCTCACTAACATTCTGGCCTGCATCATCTGGAGCCACTAATCCCAACAGATTATTTACAGCTTTCTGGCCAGATTCGAACCTTAGGTAATTTATTCATCTGGAACATGTAATCTGCCAGGTGGTGATCAAAGAGCCTGTCATGGGTTTTCTAAGCTTTCTCTTTCCTTGCTTTCTCTAAAGTTGGTCTTTTTTACAGTTTCTAGTAATGTATAAATCATACTTTTTATATTTAAATCTGAGCTACACTTTTGACTTGAAGCATTGTAACGTATTTTATCAGTGGCTGCACAGATTGGAGTCGAGCACGGTGTGGGCAATAAGACAAAGCCTGCAAACTGAGCTCTCCCAGCAGGACACCAAGGTGCAGGTTCCAGGAATGGCTTTGGCTGTGGTTAGGGTCTAACCCTGCAGGGAATTTGTACATGTTTTGCTTGATGCCAGTAAAGCTGCAGAGCTGATGGCAAAAACCAGGAGGAGCTTTAAGTGAGAAGGTAAAAGGCTTTAAATCTGCAGTGACAGATACTAAACATCCTCCTGCAGATTGCAAAGGAACTTAACTGCTTTGTGTATCAAAGCAAACAGATTTCCAAACCAAGTACCAGATACCTCAGATGACTGCTGCAATAGGTCTGTTTAAGCACCTATGTCCTTTCTGCTTCCTGAGTTTGTCATCTGATAAAAAGCATTTTGATAATAAACTGAACTGATGAGCCAAAGGCAGCGTTGTGTGCTTTGCAGGAAAGGCTGAAGTACAAAGCACTTCTCTCTGCAGACACATCTCTCTCACCCTGGGGAACACTGCCACAAGGGGAGTTCCAACCACCTTGCTCTGAAAGCAGATGGCAACAGCTTCTGTGCCACCTAAGGAAATCACACCACAGCTGCCTGCAGAAAACAGCCTCTTCCAGGGCATTTCATGCAACGGTTTGGACTGGAAGGAACCTTCCAAGGTCATCCAGTCCAAACCCCTGCAGTCAGCAGGGGCATCTGCAACTAGAGCAGGTTGCTCAGAGCCCCATCCAAACTGACCTTGATTGTTTCCAGGGATGAGACATCTCCCACATCTCTCTGGGCAACTCAGGTCAGTGTTTCACCATTCTCAGTGCAAAAAAATCTATTTCTGCTCTCTAGTCTGAATCTCCTCTCTTTTAGTTTAAAACCATCATCCCTTGTCCTGTTCCAATGGACCCTGCTAGAAAGTCTGTCCTCATCTTTCTACAAGCCCCCTTTAAGCACTGAAAGGCCACCAGGTCTGCCTGGAATTCTCTCCAGGCCAAACAAGCCTGGCCTCACAGCAGAGGGCTTCCAGCCCTGCCATCATTGCTTTGGCTTCCTCTGGCCCTGCTCCAACAGGTCCTTGTCTGTGCTGTGCTGAGCACTCCAGAGCTGGCCCCAGCACTGCAAGGGAGGTCTCAGCAGAGCACAGCAGAGGGGCAGAATCCCCTCCCTTCACCTCCTGGTCCCCCACAGTATGGTAACAAGAGCATTAGGCTGGAAGAGCCATGCTCAAGCCAAAAGGACACACTACCTAAGGCACAGGCATTTCTCTGTCAGTCAGAGCCAGCCTTGTGGAGAGCATCCAGCAACACTTTGGCCAGAGAGCAACAGAAACTCTTTATGGAAACCAAACACAGAGACATCTGACAGCTGGCTCTGGACAAGTCATCGACTGCAGCTTCAGTTACAAGACTCCCTTCCCCACCCCCCTTCATCACTGCTGCCCTCTCTCACCTCCCTTACTGCAGCCAATCCATTTGTGACAATGAGCTGGAGCTTGGGAAGTGTGTGAAATGCAAACCAAACATCTCCAGAAGAAATGGCAGAGTTACCCTGGTCTTTGCTGGCTGCCTCTTCCATTACGTGAAATCAAGAAAATGGACACCTAGACAGCAACCTACAAACACTCCACAATGTGAGTGAGAAAGGCCTGGAGAGAAGGACCTGGCCACTGCAGGAACCTAAAGTCACACTGTTTGTAAAAGCCACATTTACTCATGGCCCTGCACCTGCATCACTTCCAAACACCCTCCTGAGACACCCTTTGCTTCCATCCTTACCCCCCACAGCTACACTGCTTACACCAACTCCAAAGTCAAGCCCCTAGCTGCAAATGAGGTTGCACATTCCCTTATTTCCCCTTTGGAGTAGGTGGGGAAAAAAAATCAATGACAGGTTGTTTTTACTGCTGGCTAAAGCAGCTGCATCAGCACTGTGTGGGTAGCTGTGACTCTGAAACCAGTCCTGGTAGGAAGTGGCTACATGCCAGAAGAACCATGAGACAACAAAGAACCTGCAGGAGAGATCAGCAGTCCCGGGGCCGGGTGCACCTCAAACCATCTCTCAACAGCTTAGTCTTCTCCAGCAGTCACTCAGCACATCAGCCAAGCACAGGACAGAGCACGGAATGGAGAACTCAAACGTAAAATGCAGCCCTCGGCCACTAGCAGTTATGATTTCCTCACTCCTGCGAGAGTGGAATTCAGCTCTTCACAAAAGGAAGCTAGCCCTAACCATTCAGGTGTGAGATATCTGACATCAAACAAGCAGTGACAAAGGAGTCATTTCAGCCCAGCTTGCAGGCTAATTAGTGCCTGCCAAGAGTTTCCTTCTCAGGGTGTTAATGTAAGGGAAGCATTTACAGAGGTGCCACGGAAAGCAGTTACCAAAAGCCTCAAAACCAACAAGTGTGTGAAGATGTCACTCGGGACACCACTCAGATTTCATTGCTTCTTCACCTTCACCTTTAAACACTCTGAGATCTCACAGCAGGAGTTCAAAGTGTGTGGCCCTGGTGCCTAACCAGGCAGAGTCAAGCAACAAAGCAGAGCAGAAAGCCATAGGTATTACCTGCATGGAAGGGAAGGAAGCTCCACAGCCAGCCTGTTAATGCCTGACGAGGACTGCAACTGATCTTGATTTGTGGGCTATCTGCTCCTTGTCAGGCTCCTCTAAATCCCCTACCCTTGGAAGTTTTATTCTTGGGGTTTGTTTTCCAGCTGCTGAAGCCACCGTCACCTGTATCATCTCCCAGAAACCAACTCCTTGCAAGCAGCCACACAGGGACATAATCCATCTGCCACCTTCTCCCTCTTTGCCTACCCATTTCAGCTCCAAGTTCTCCCTCCACCAATTTCTCCTTTACACATACAGGAGGATTAAGGTCCTTCCTTTGCCCCAGAAGACTGATCAGGCTGCTGCTGTCAAACCCTGCCCCTCTATGAGTCCTAAAGCGCTGTAGAGAGCAGCAAACAGGAAGGGAGAAGCTGGAGCAGGCTTTCTTTCTGGTGGCACACCTCACATGCTTTCATTCGGGCTGAAATGCCAGCAGACCACATCCTGAGCTAGTTCACAGGTGAAGTGAGGACATGTGCTGGCTGCCATGCCCCCGTTCCAGTTCTCACAGGGATGCAGTGTCCTGGTGCTAGTCCTTGACCTTGAAAATCATCCTGCTCTCCTGGGGAGTTCAGATGAAAGCAAGATAAGCAGAGCATGGGACAAGAGGTTTAATTAATCTAAACAAATTAGAGGAAATTAATCTAAGGCTTAGACTGGCATGGAATGGAGATCAGGTCTTGTCCTGGAACTGAAATTCACTTTTTTTCCCAGCTGCAGCCTTCCCAGCACACCAAACACCATCACCTCTGGTAAGGGTTTCCCACATCTAGAAGAGGAACATCGACTCTGCACAGCCCCTGCAGGTACCATCCAAAGGCTGTCAGTCATACATTTGGCACGAAAATAATTCCTCCTGCTGATGTTACACATCCTTCCCAATCCCAGCAGCTGCTCTGGACTCATCTCCTGGTGACAACAGCACCATTCAGCACGTTCCCCAGTGCCCCTGCAGGCCAGCACGTAGCAATCAGACATTACACTAACGACAGTGAGCAACAAACCAGCGTGGAACAACAGTCACACATTTGTGGGTGCCAAGCAGACCTTCTCACTGTTCTAAGGCTTCCTTCCTCCTGTGGGAATTTTAGTGGTGAAATTCAAAAATGACCTGAGAAGACAGACATATTTCCACTTGATTGCTCCCAAACACCCTGTTTTCCATTCCAGGTCTTGCATCTCAACCATGATACACCATCAGAATGCTAAGCAACAACAAGCTGGCTTTTGTTCTCCTCACCACAGCAGCAGACGTGCAACACAGCATCCCCTAAGTCATGTATGCGCACAGCTACACATACTCATGCTGCACAGTCAAAGATGCAAGTGTGGAAGGCTTGGGGCAGTGTGGCTGGAAAGCTGCCTGGCAGAAAGGGATCTGGGGGTTGTAATAGACAGGTAGCTGAATATGAGCCAGCAGTGTGCCCAGGTGGCCAAGCAGGCCAATGGCATCCTGGCTTGGATTAAAACTGCTGCAGGTAGCAGAAGCAGGGAGGTGATTGTCCCCCTGGACTTGGCTTTGGTGAGGCCACATCTCAAGTGTCATGTTCAGTTCGGGGCACTGCAATACAGGACAGATGTGGAGGTGCTGGAGCAGGTCCAGAGGAGGGCAACAAAGCTGGGGAAGGGCCTGAAGAATAAATCTGAGGAGAAGCAACTGAGGGAGCTGGGAATGGTCAGTTTGAGGAAGAGGAAGCTGATGGGAGGCCTCATTGCTGTCTACAACCACAGGAATTTTGGAGAGGCTGCTGCTGGGCTCTGCTCACAGGTAACTGGAGACAGACCAAGGGGGAATGGCCTCAGGCTGAGGAGGTTTAGATTGGACATTAGAAAGAAGTTTTTCACAGAGAGAGTGGTCAGGGACTGGAATGAGCTGCCCAGGCAGGTGGTGGAGTCACCCACCCTGGGTGTGTTTAAGGCTGGTGATGTGGTGCTTAGAGATATGGTTTAAGGTGAGTCTTGTAGAGTAGGGTCCTAGGTTGGACTTGGTGATCCTGAGGGGGTTTGCCAACCTGGGTGTGTCTGTGAGTCTGTGTGCACACAGAAAATTGTGTGCTGCTGTTTCTGATGGACCTTTGAAGCCAGAATTCAACCCAGCACTGAGCCAGGTGCTGGGAGAGATCTTCCTCAAGTACAGGTCACCTTTTGGTAGTTACAGAGCACATCAACTAGGGGTTTGTCAGTTACAGGTTTCATCCAGAACTGTGACAGACCGACAGCTTGATTTAGTTTTTTATGAGAAGTTAATGGAGGAGCAGAACTCATTTGTCCTGCTGGTGATGAGACCTCTTGTATCAGGCTGGACTTGCTTCTTGCTCACACGAGGCACACGCCTGCAGCCCAGCTATAAGGTGATGAAGTGAGGCTAAGTCATGAATCACCATGATGAGATATGGTAACCTAAGCAAAATGGATGGCAGGAAGAGTAACTCACAGCTGCTGTGAAGGAGCTTGTGCCATGAGGCAGCTGGCAGTGACTCCCAGTCCCCTACTAAATAACCCAGGTGCCCAGGGCATCTCTAAGCAGACGCAGCTAGGGAAGGCTGCAGACTCCACAGAATGTTTTCACCTGTTGTAGAGGACAGCTTCCAGGGCTGAAACTGTTTGTCTTTGCCAGCCTCACATTCCTAAGTCTAGCTCCCTCCAGGAGGGGATCTCATCCCAATAGCTTCTCTGGTGACCTTCTCTCTCCCTCTCTCCCTTATGGCCCAGAATAAGACAGTTGCACAGAATAAGGACAAGGAGCAATGGATGGAAGCTGCAGCACAGGAGGTTTCACCTCAACAAAGGGGGAACTTCTTGACTGCAAAGGTCCCAGAGCCCTGGCACAGGTTGCCCAGAGAGGTTGTGGAGTCTCCTTCTCTGGAGCCTTCCCAGCCCTGCCCAGATGTGTTCCTGTGTGCCCTGAGCTGCATTGTCTGGTCCTGCTCTGTCAGGGGGGGTGGACTAGAAGATCTCTCTGGGTCCCTTCCAACCCCTGACATCCTGTGAGCCTGTGAACATTGGTAGGTACCATTTCATTATTAAATCAGCTTGAAAAAGTTCAGCTAAAGGCTCATGACACAAATGGAGTAACTCTTCATCCTCTTAGCTTTAGACACACAACGTGGAGTAACTCTTCACCTTGTTAAAACTATTTCCAGTGCCCTCAGCCGTCTTGATATGCAAGGGGGTGCAATCACGATTTAGTTAATCTCCCCAGAGAAGGCTGTCACAGGTGGGAACCCCATTTGCCTTTCCCTGCACCCCATCTCAACAACAACCGAGACTGACGCAGCCCCTGGCTGCACTTTCCTGTCCAGCAGCGGGCTCCAGGGGCTGCGAGCTGGAACACCAACAGCAAGAGTTAACCCAGACCACTTGATGGCTACTGGCAAGGTGAAGCACCCAGCTTGGGCTACATCCATGCAGCTGCACACCGAGGTCAGCCCCCCTGACCCAGCTCAGTGTGAGGATGGCCTCATCTCCAGCTCCTACAGCTGGGGAAGCACAACAACGTCCTGCAAACCAACAACGTCCTGCAAACCAACGGACCTAAGCAGGTCAACAGTTCCCCAGGGCCAGTGCTTTAAATGTCAGTAAACAAAACCTGCACCAAACGCAACAGGCTCTTGATACAGGACTTGGAGCATCTGCTTTGAACAGAAACGAGGCTCTCACCAAAAGTGGGACACACAAGTCCTCCATTTCCACACAGGGACCAATGCTCTGTAGCTGTTTATTTTTAAAGGCAAATGTCCTTCCCCTCTGCTGCCAGGGAAGGCACAGGCTGGGCTAGCCCTGGGGATCTGCAGGCAGGCAGAGCCTCCATCACTGCTGCACCTGGAAGGCCTCCGGTCCCCTCCCCGCGGGGCCTTGACCTCCATTCTCGGGCAAAGGCAAGGGCCAGGGCCCCGCCAGCCTGATCGGCACCAACACGACCCAGGCAGCGCCCTTACCTCTGGCGTCCCCACTCGGGGGCAGGTCTGCGGTGCACGGAGGCTTTGGGTGGTCCGAGGCAGCACAGCGAGGGCCTGGGGTGGGCCAGAGCCGACACCTGGCACAGCCCCTGCGGAAACACAACTGTGGAAGGAGGCTTTGGGCGGCCTGAGGCAGCACAGCGTGGGTCAGAGCCGACACAGCCTCTGCTGAAACGCTTCCGTGGAAAGAGGCTTTGGGCGGCCTGAGCACAGCGTGGGGCTCGGGTGGGCCAGAGCCGACACCCGACACAGCCCCTCCTGAAACGCTTCAGTGGAAGGCTTTGGGTGGCCTGAGGCAGCACAGCGTGGGCCAGAGCCGACACCCGGCGCAGCCCTTTCTGAAACACTTCGGTAGGAGGAGGCTTTAGGTGGCCTGAGGCAGCACAGCGTGGGCCTGGGGTGGGCCAGAGCCGACAGTCGGCACAGCCCCTGTGGAAACACACCTGTGGAAGGAGGCTTTGGGTGCCCTGAGTCAGCACAGCCTGGACCAGAGCCGACACCCGACACAGCCCCTCCTGAAACGCTTCGGTGGAAGGAGGCTTTGGGAGGCCTGAGGCAGCACAGCCTCGGCCTGAGGTGGGCCGGAGCCGACACCCGGCGCAGCCCCTGCGGAAACGCATCCTGGGCGGGGCTCTGAGGCCAGCCTGGGGCAGCCCCTGCGAGAAGGCCGCGGGCGGGGCTGGGCTGGCCGCGGGCTGGGGAGTGCTGTGTGGTTCCCCCAGGAAGGCTCCAAGGGCACCCTGGACCTGGACTGTGGCACTAGAAGAGAGTGGGCAGGGCTGACTCCCACTTCAGCCAAGAGAAGGGGAACAGAGTGTCCAGCTTTAACCTTACCAAAGTAGGGCCCACAGCTCCTGACAGGGCCGGAGCTGGGTTAAACACCACAGGAGCTGGAAGGGAGCAAGCTGACTTCATCTCTGTGCTGGTGTTAGCCTTTGGGGCAGAGGAGACTCGAGAGGTGGGCACAGTGCCCTGGAGCTACTGTTCTTGGTTTAGGTCTCCCAAAGATAAACTCTCCAGGCAGGCTGCCTTGCAATGGCTCAGCTCTATGCAGTGCAGAGGACCACAGCTATGCTCTTGTCTATGCTCAAGTGCTTAAACTGGATTACAGGCATTAAACAAGGTAAACAAGAGGCTGGAACAGATACCAGGAAGCCACATGCAGTATCCAGGGGTGCAGACTCATCCCTAATCAGCTTACTCCAACAGCTCTTCAGTGGGTAGCAGCGAAAGCCAAGCAGAAGGTGTGGTGCAAGCTTGGCATCTGTTCTCTGGAGCAGCAGCAACCACCCAAGTGTTCCCACTTAGCTTTTGTAACTAAACAGGCAAATAATAAATCAATCACTAAAAATCATCATAGAGCACAGAAAACATTGTTCTCTCTGGAAGGAGATGACAGCAATGAAAAAGGGGTCTTGAGAAAGCTGCTCACAGTCAATGTGTGCAGACCACCTTTGCTCATGGAGAGCTGGGGCTCAGGGGGTGTTATGCAGCTCTTTAGTGCTCAGGGGTGTAATATGTACCCCAGCACAGGAAGGATGTTGAACTGTTGGAACAGGTCCAGAGGAGGCCACAAAGAAGCTCAGAGGGCTGAGGACAGGCTGAGAGAGTTTGGGCTCTGCAGCCTGGAGAAGAGAAGGGTTCCAGGAGACCATGGAGTGGCCTTCCAGTATCTGAAGGGGGCTACAGGAAGGCTGGGGAGGGACTATTGACAAGGTCTGGTAATGACAGGAAGAGCAGCCACAACCTCCCTGGGCAACCTGTGCCAGTGCCTCACCACCCTCACTGCAAACAACTTCCTCCTAACATCCAGTCTAAATCTCCCCTCTGCCAGTTCAAACCCATTCCCCTTGTCCTGGCATTGCAAGACCTTGTCAATAGTCCCTCCCCAGCCTTCCTGTAGGTCCCCTTCAGATATTGGAAGGTTGCTATAAGGTCCCCTTGAAGCCTTCTCTTCTCCAGGCTGCAGAGCCCCAACTCTCTCAGCCTGTCCTCATAGGAGAGCTGCTGCAGCCCTTTCAGCATCTTGGTGGCCTCCTCTGGACCCGCTCCAAGAGCTCCATGTCTTCCAGGACACTTGATGACACAGGATTGCCCCTTTGCCTGCTTCCTTCACAGGCCACCAAACTTGGTGTGACAGCCTTCCCAAAACCGAATGTCACGCTTCAGGGCTTCTGCCGATGGCTGCTGGAGTGGCAAAGGAATTTTCATGCTTGCACTAAGTCAAATATTTCTGGTTTGTTTCCATCCCTAAAGGGCAACAGACACTGACCACAGCTGGAGACAGGATGTCTGCTTCATCTGCCTTCCTCACCTTTCCCCAAATCACACAAATTGCCTGAGCAGGACCCAAGAAACCTTCTTCTATCTAACTCAGTCAAGGGCCATTAAGGTTTTATTTCATACCCCTAAGCATGCACCTTCCAGCTGCCTCCCACAGTCAGTTCTCTAACTGGAGATGGAATTATTAATCATTTGGCCTTCTGAGAACTGAAACTTTTTATTATGAAAATCTTTGAGCTCAAAAGCTTGAAGCTGCCTGAGAAAATGCAGCGGCTCAGATGATCTGATCATCACTGCTGATTTAAATCACCAGGTCACTGGAAGGTCTCAAGGCACAGCATCAAATGGGTGAATATAATTATCTCCAACCCTAATTAAAACAGGCAAAACCCCTAGTACAAGATAAGCAGAGGCCACAGGGCATCTGAGCCTCAGCTCTGGCCACGCTCTGCTGCACAACAGACCTCCCCAGCCTAAGCAAGGCTGTTTTCTTTTTGAAGGACATCCATGTTTCTCTTTCATAACAATAGATTCCAAGAAATTTTCCCTATGATACGGCTAAAAATACCTCCTCAGGCATCATGAGAACTTAACTCTTGTCTGTTGCCATCAAGCTTGAAGTTCCATAGCTGGTAGCAGCTACTTAAAGGGTTTGATAGTGGCACGCCATGAAAGGCCAAGTTTCTCCAGCCAGGTGTAAGAACACCATAGCAAGGGATACCTTCTAGATCTAGCTCCAACCCTGCCATGGGCAAGGACCCCTTCTAGATCTAGCTCCAACCCTGCCATGGGCAAGGACCCCTTCTAGATCTAGCTCCAACCCTGCCATGGGCAAGGACCCCTTCTAGATCTAGCTCCAACCCTGCCATGGGCAAGGACCCCTTCTAGATCTAGCTCCAACCCTGCCATGGGCAAGGACCCCTTCTAGATCTAGCTCCAACCCTGCCATGGGCAAGGACCCCTTCTAGATCTAGCTCCAACCCTGCCATGGGCAAGGACCCCTTCTAGATCTAGCTCCAACCCTGCCATGGGCAAGGACCCCTTCTAGATCTAGCTCCAACCCTGCCATGGGCAAGGACCCCTTCTAGATCTAGCTCCAACCCTGCCATGGGCAAGGACCCCTTCTAGATCTAGCTCCAACCCTGCCATGGGCAAGGACCCCTTCTAGATCTAGCTCCAACCCTGCCATGGGCAAGGACCCCTTCTAGATCTAGCTCCAACCCTGCCATGGGCAAGGACCCCTTCTAGATCTAGCTCCAACCCTGCCATGGGCAAGGACCCCTTCTAGATCTAGCTCCAACCCTGCCATGGGCAAGGACCCCTTCTAGATCTAGCTCCAACCCTGCCATGGGCAAGGACCCCTTCTAGATCTAGCTCCAACCCTGCCATGGGCAAGGACACCTTCCAGACCTAGTTCTAATCCTGCCATGGGCAAGATCACCTTCCAGATCTAGTTCCAACCCTGCCATGGGCAGGAACACCTCCCACTAAACCAGATTGCTTATGGCCCCATCCAGCCTGGCTTTGAACACCTCCAGGGAAGGGGCATCCATGACTACCCTGGGCAGCCTGTTCCAATGGCTGCAAGGCCAGCAGCTGAGTATACACCTGTTTGGTAAGCCATGCAACACCAGCCAGAGCACTGTGGTACAGCCTGCCTCACCTCAAGGCCTCTGATCCTCCCAGCCTCTGCCTTGGTGAGGCTGAACTGCCTCCAGAGCTGACAGCAGGGCACCAAAACTGGAACTTCAGAGAACTGGAATGGTTGCCAATGGAAAAACACCAAAGTGGGCTTTGAGCAGCACATAAACAGGAGACCAGCAGTTAATTTGGTAGTTAGCTATTGTTAATTAAACCCCATGTGTGTGAGGACATAGAAAGCCCAAGTCATGCCTTTGAGGATTCATTGCTTCCAGGCAGCTTGCCCTGCCTGCTGGTCAGTAGAATTCTAAAGGCTCCCCTCTGTGTGAGTCTGTCATTTCAGACCATTTATTTAGACACTGCCTCTTCAGCTCTTGGGGCAGGCAGAGTGCAGCACTACACTATTCTAAATTTCATCTTTTAGTTTTTCACTACAAAACTTAATAATTTGCCTCAACCCACTGAAAACTTGCCCAAATACATCAAGCTGTTTCTTCTCCAGCTCAGTGCATCTCACAAATGAGCTTAACTCACTTTTCCTTCCATCATTGCATTGCTAACTCTGGCAGTATTGCTTCCAAAACTGCATGGGCTCAAGGTAGCAACACCAAAGAGGCTGGAGAATAAGCAGGTGTCTGACCTGACAGGTATCAGTAACCTGACAGGGGAGGTGATTGGGGTGATCAATAACCTGACTGAGGTGCTTGGGCCACATCTCTGGAAATATTCAATGTGAGGCTCAACAAGGCTCTGGGCAACCTGATCTAGCTGAGGATGTCCCTGCTGGCTGCCGGGGGGAGGGTTGGACTGGGAGACCTTTGCAGGTCACTTCCAACTCACATCATTCTGTGTGATTCTGTGACCTGCCACTGGTCTCCAGAAGCTCCTTACTCAATGACAAACCATCTGAAAACTGGGATGTTGCTTTGATGGCTCTTCCTAATGCTGTAATGAGCATTTCAAACCTTGGTTGGAGATAAAAAGTGCACAGCACGTTTGCAGTGGTGGTACTGAAAGGAGCTCATTTTATACACATTGTAGTCATTGGAAAGTTCAGTTTCACTTCCAGGTTCTTCTCATCCACACAACTGCAGATTCTGCTGCCCTGTAAAACAAAGGAAATTACATTTGACAAGGGGCCAGTGCAAATCAAAGGCAGCGTGGAGGGGTGTCCTGAAAGGCTAATAGGCCTAAAACATGGCCTGGCTTGCTCCACCCTTCTGCTGATGGGGGAAGCAAGGGCTGGAGGAAAACAAAGGCTTGGGCCATTATGTGTGTGTGTCCCCCCCCCGAAGTGACTAAGGGTAAGCAAGCTCTGGTTTCACCTAATATGGTCAGCTTGGCAAATGCCACTCTGTGTGGTCAATCTCTGTGGCCAAAGGAGCCATCACACTCAGGCAAATAATATAAATGGAGCTAAGCTGCAAGCAGTGTGCTCTGCTCTGACAATGTGCTCTCGGCTCTCTGCTCTGACAGCCTGCTCTGACAGCCTGCTCTGCTCTGCCTCATGCTTCAGACTAGCAAAGCTTTCATAGAATGATAGAATGAAGCAGGTTGGAAGAGACCTCCAAGCTCATCCAGCCCAACCTAGCACCCAGCCCTAGCCAAACATGGCACTGAGAGCCCCATCCAGGCTTGTCTTGAACATCTCCAGGGATGGGCACTCCACCACCAAACTGGGCAGCCCATTCCAATGTCAATCACTCTCTCTGGCAAGAACTTCCTCCTAACATCCAGCCTAGACCTCCCTTGGCACAGCTTGAGACAAATAGAATCAGCTAGGTTGGAAGAAAGCTCTAAGCTCACCCAGCCCAACCTAGCTCCCAGCCCTACCCAGTCAACCAGACCATGGCACTAAGTGCCCCATCCAGGCTTGTCTTGAACATCTCCAGGGGTGGGGACTCCACCACCTCCCTGGGCAGCCCATTCCAATGCCAATCACTCTCTCTGCCAAGAACTTCCTCCTAACATCCAGCCTGAACCTCCCTTTGATGTACAAGCTTTGACTACCTGGAAACTTGCCATGCTTCAAGTTTAGCAGGAGAAGGAATTAAGTGCCTCAAAGTGTGGCAAGAAGTGCCACTGCCATCATGCTCTCTGCACATCTGTAAGACATCCTGCCTGTGCCCCTGCAAACCTTTGTGCCAAGCCTGGAGATCAAAAGTGGAACCAGGATCAGGTCAGAGATCATCTGCCTGTTGTGATGGTTTGGAAGTTACCTGCCCCCCCCGCCAGGAGGAGTTCACCAGACTAGCCTCAGCCAGCTGGAAGATAAGGAAGCTCTATTTACAGCTTAGCACAATTTACAAGCAGGTAAGTACACAACAGACACAGATATTTGCAGTTATGTACAAGTTAAAAGTAATACAGAAACACAAAATCTCTCCCAAAACAATCAGGCTGCCAGGAGGCTTCTGACCCAAACCTCCTCCCTCCCTACCCCCTCCTTCCCTCCCTTCAGAAATACACAGATCAATCCTCACATATTTCACATGATAAATCTGGAGAGATCTGAGGTGAGATGTCAAAAAAGACAACAAGGAGGTTAGGTCAGATCAGAGTTAAGGCAGATGCCACCACACAAACTGCCAGGGAGGAGAAGCAGTGAGAACTACCTGAGAAGTGTGTGAGCAGTGAGTGTCTGATCTATAGTTTGACTGGTTGTGTTTCTCAGCAGAAGACTGAGTGATGGAGGTTACTGTTGGGTTTTTTTCTTTCTTCTCACAGCTAAGGGTTTCATTTCTTTCAGTAAAATATTCCAATTAGCATCAAACCAGCACACCCTTTAGAGTCTGGGAAGATTAGGTGTTGAAGCAAAGCCTGGCTGGGGCACTTAGTGCCATGGTCTGGTTGATTGGCTAGGGCTGGGTGCTAGGTTGGATTGGATGAGCTTGGAGGTCTCTTCCAACCTGCTTGATTCTATGAGTCTGTGATTCTGAGTCTGTGATTCTGTAATTCTGTGATTCTGTGTTTCTAGGGTTCTGTGCTTCTGTGATTCTCTGATTCTAGGATTCTGTGATCCTATGGTTCTGTGATTCTGTGATTCTGTGATCCTGTGATTCTGTAATTCTGTAATTCTGTGATCCTGTGATTCTGTGATTCTATGATTCTGTGATTCTATGATCCTGTGATTCTGTAATTCTGTAATTCTGTGATCCTGTGATTCTGTAATTCTGTAATTCTGTGATCCTGTGATTCTGTGATTCTGTAATTCTGTGATTCTATGATCCTGTGATTCTGTAATTCTGTAATTCTGTGATCCTGTGATTCTGTGATCCTGTGATTCTCTAATTCTATGATTCTGTAATTCTGATGCTATGATCTAGAAGCCTCTCTGTAAGTGAATTCTGTTGTGCCTTCTGCCTTAGCAGAAAGGAGCCTCTCAGGTCTGAGCGACTTATTGGCTGCAAGATTCTCTTTCCAAAATAGTTTTAATGTTTGTTCTGTTGTGGCTAATTATGTCTTAAGTGTTGTGGATTCCCTGTTTATTTCCCTCTGTGTAATATTTTCCACAACTGTGCAAAGAACCTATTATTATCAAAAATCATGGCCCATGGTGAGATTGCTAAACACCCAAATCAATAAAACAACATTAATTTTGGAATAAATCCCAACTGAATTCTGGGCTGCAGCAAGAGCAGTGTGGGCAGCAGGGCAAGGGAGGGGATTCTGCCCCTTTACTCTGCTCTCCTCAGACCCTATCTGGAGTTCTGTGTGCAGTTCTGGAGCCCCCAGCACAGGAAGGACATGGAAGTGTTGGAGCGGGTCCAGAGGAGGCCACCAAGATGCTGAGAGGGCTGCAGTAGCTCTGCTGTGAGGACAGACTGAGAGAGTTGGGGCTCTGCAGCCTGGAGAAGAGAAGGCTTCCAGGAGAGCTTGGAGTGGCCTTCCAATATCTGAAGGGGGCTACAGGAAGGCTGGGGAGGGACTATGGAGAAGGTCTTGCAATGACAGGACAAGGGGCAATGGGTTTGAACTGGCAGAGGGGAGGTTGAAACTGGATGTTAGGAGGAAGTTGTTTGCAGTGAGGGTGGTGAGACACTGGCACAGGTTGCCCAGGGAGGTTGTGGCTGCTCCCTCCCTGGAGGTGTTGAAGGCCAGGTTGGAGGAGGCCTTGAGTGACCTGTGCTAGTGGGAGGTGTCCCTGCCTATGGCAGGGGGTTGGAACTGGATGATCCTTGAGGTCCCTTCCAACCTTACCATTCTATGATTGTACTGTTACAAGGGGGTACAAGTCACTTACTTCCATCAGGAGAAGACAATGTAAACCACCAGGGCACAACCCACTATCCAGCCAGCTGCAAGGAGCAGAGGGACGAGGAGACGTGAAAGTGGGATGTGGGCTGAAAGAGAGCAGAGAGGCTTTGGCAGGAAGGCCTCCTTACATGGGCACTGAATCCACTGAATTCAACACCTCACCCCCTCTCAGCTGCCAGGCAGCAGGGGGATACCTGTGAGCTCAGGCCACATTGTCTGTGATTGCTGTTTTTAGCACAGTCACCACATCTTGGCAGGCTTCCTAATGGGAATACACAGCTCGAGCCCAAAGGGGTTTCATGCTGTGGTCTCTGCAACCAGATAGGTACAAGGCTTAGCACCACCAAATGCAGCAGGGCACAGGGAGGGAACAAGCATGGTTCTATCCTTGGTCTCTGGAGGTCATCAGGAGAACATCTGTGCAGGGCTTCACTGAGAGCAACCGTCCCAGCAGATTCAGGACTCAGTCCTTGACACGTACAGCACCTTCTGCAAGTGGCCCTCTCACTCCAAGAAGGACAATGAGGGGCTGGAGCAGGGCAGCAAAGCTGGGGAAGGGTCTGGAGAACAGGGCTAGGGAGGAGCAGCTGAGGGAGCTGGGGAGGTTCAGCCTGGAGAAGAGGAGGCTGAGGACAAAGCTCATTGCTCTCTACAGCTCCCTGAGAGGAGGTTGCTGTGAGGTGGGGGTTGGACTCTTTTCCCTAGCATCAGGTGACAGGAGAGGAAATATCCTAAAATTGTGCCAGGGGAGGGTTAGGTTAGAGATTAGGAAGAATTTCTTCCTGCAAGAGTGGTTAGGGATTGACACAGGCTGCCCAGGGAGGGGGAGTCCCCATCCCTGGAGGGGATGAAGAAATGTGTGAGAGAGGCCCTTTAGGACATGGTTTAGTGGCCATGGTGGTGTTGTGTTGAGGGTTGGACTTGATGAGCTTGGAAGTCTTTTCCAGCTGAAACAATTCCATGATTCTAAAAGTCTCCTTAGGCCTGTACTGCCCACCAGACCAAGCTGCAAGATGACATGGAGCCCAACACAGGAGGTGCTTCTTGAAGGAGCATGCAGCAAGCAGGAGCAGTGCTTTAGCTAAATGTCTTTCTGTAGAGCATCAGAATTTCCAGGAGCCTTCACCAGCTCCCTGCACACAGCAGAAGCTTGCCAGAAAGCTTGCCAGAAAGCTGCCTATCAACCTCTGAGATCAGATTGCTCACTGATACATTTACAACATTTCAAAGCACTTCTATCTGCACTGCAAAGCTTTCCAGGTTCCTGAAGGGATTAATAAGTGATGTAAACCTATCCACAACACCTTGCACGCTTTAGATCAAGCAGACAGATCTGGGAGGGACTCTCAATAATTTAAGGTTTCCCCACATTGCTCTCTTAAAGCTCTGCACAACACAACCACATCTCACCATGCCATTGCACTGGGGATCTGCTGGGAGGGAGAGGGAGCAGACAGGGAAAGAATCCATCTGCTGCCTGCAAAATACTACACAGAGAAGCAACCACACAGCAAAAAGAGAACCTGAGACAAATCCTGCTCTGAACCTGGGTTGTCCTTTTGCCACAGGGTTGTCCTGAACCTGGTTTATTTAAGGGCTGTTATTCCTTGAACAGTCTATAAGGCAAAGCTGCTTCTGCTGGGAATCATTTCTCTGTACCTGCCAGCTGTGGTAAGGTTTTGGGTTGGTTTTTCTCCCCTCCACTGTAGTATTTTTTCCTAGCTTCAGTCACAAATTCATCTCCAAATAAACAGGGGTGGGGGCTGGTGAGAGCAGCAGGTACCCAACACTTCTTCTATGCCACAGCAGAGTTGCTCTGCACATAGAATCATAGAATGGTAAGGTTGGAAGGGACCTCAAGGATCATCTAGTTCCAACCCCCTGCCGTAGGTTAGGGACACCTCCCACTAGTACAGGTCACTCAAGGCCTTATCCAACCTGGCCTTGAACATGACTAACAGGGTCCTGAGCTCTGCACTTGGGCAGGTCAGAGCCCTGGGAATTGCCCACCATGGGGTGCCCAAGTGCCCTGCTGAAGCCAAGGAGCCTTCAACTGCAGGCTACAGCTGCACAGGCTTCCAGTTAAATACAGCCTATACACACTCACCAACCTCATCTCATCACTGCCTGCTTTTTTTTTCAGCCTGTACACACTCACCAACCTCATCTCATCACTGCCTGCTTTTTTTTTCAGCCTGTACACACTCACCAACCTCATCTCATCACTGCCTGCTTTTTTTTCAGCCTGTACACACTCACCAACCTCATCTCATCACTGCCTGCTTTTTTTTCAGCCTGTACACACTCACCAACCTCATCTCATCACTGCCTGCTTTTTTTTTCAGCCTGTACACACTCACCAACCTCATCTCATCACTGCCTGCTTTTTTTTCAGCCTGTACACACTCACCAACCTCATCTCATCGCTGCCTGCATTTTTTTTTTCCCCTTGGGGTCTACCTTTTATCCAGAACAGTAAATTTGCTTTGTTTTGCCATCTGCAGATGGCCAAAAATGCTGCCAGCTCCCAGGAGAAAAATGCTCTCACTGAGCTGCCTTCAACCCTGGAATGCCTGTGCCCAAGGGCACTGAGAAGGGCACCCAAAGATACCAGGTGAACAAACTCCCACTGCCTTCAGACAGACAGAGGCTTGGCAGGTACAGAAGGGAGCACTGCTCTGCCTCAGCCTGTGGAGCTCAAACTGTTTTATCTTCCCTGATCCAAAACACCTCAGAATTTCAGTCAGCTTTTCTCAGTGCTTTCTACCTACACATGGACCCCACCACTCCAAACCACCAACCCATCACTGGGTTGCCAGCTGGAGCCCACCATACTGCTCTGCAGACTGGCAGGGATTGTGTGGCCATGCCCAGAGGACCACATCTCCTGCATGGCTCTCAGGTGCCAGCCCCCACAAACAAGATTTTGCATGTTCCTTGCTGCCAGTCGAGGCTGTGGTGCTCCAAAAACCCAATTTAAGTCTGGCCCTGGGGAGGTTTTGTGCTGATGGCATTTGCTAAGCAAATGAAACACAAAGAAGGAAACACATCCCACCCATGCACTATATGGTTAAGCACTAATTCCTGGGGGAATTCCAGCAGGATTCCTGTGGATATCAATGAAAACTAAAATCAATATACAGCATTAAATACCCTGCTGGGTCTGAGTTTAGTACCATCCTGCTGTCCTCCTTAGGCACCAGTGGTGCTAAAGAAGGGAGAGAAAAGTCTTTAAAATTGGCTGTGGTACTAAAAAAGGGAGAGAAAAGTCTTCAAACCCTGGTAGTGGTGGTTAGAAAGAGATAGAAAAGTCTTTAAAATTGGCTGTGGTGTTAAAGGGAGAGAAAAGTCTTCAAACCCTAGTATGGTTGATAAAGAAGAGGGAGAAAAGTCTTAAATTGGTTGTGGTGGTTAAAAAGGGAGAGAAAAGTCTTCAAAATTGGTTTTGGTGCTAAATAAGGGAGAGGAAACTTTTCAAACCTTGGTAGTGGTGGTAAAAAAAGGAAGAGAAAAGTCTTTTAAATTGTTTTTGGTGCTAAAAAAGGGAGAGAAAAGTCTTCAAACCCTAGTAGTGGTGGTGAAAAGGGAGAGAAAAGCCTTTAAAATTGGCTGTGGTGTTAAAAAGGGAGAGACAAGTCTTTATAATTGGCTGTGGTGTTAAAAAAGGGAGAGAAAAGCCTTTAAAATTGGCTGTGGTGTTAAAAAGGGAGAGAAAAGCCTTTAAAATTGGCTGTGGTGTTCAAAAAGGGAGAGAAAAGCCTTTAAAATTGGCTATGGTGTTAAAAAGGGAGAGAAAAGCCTTTAAAATTGGCTGTGGTGTTAAAAAGGGAGAGAAAAGCCTTTAAAATTGGCTGTGGTGTTAAAAGGGGAGAGAAAAGCCTTTAAAATTGGCTGTGGTGTTAAAAAGGGAGAGACAAGTCTTTATAATTGGCTGTGGTGTTAAAAAAGGGAGAGAAAAGCCTTTAAAATTTGGCTGTGGTGTTAAAAAAGGGGGAGGAAAGTCTTCAAATCCTGGTAGTGGTGGTTAAAAAAGGGAGAGAAGAGTCTTTGAAATTGGCTGTGGTGCTAAAAAAGGGAGGGAAAAGTCGTTAGAATTGGTTTTGATGCTAAAAAAAAAGGGGGAGAGAAAAGTCTTCACACCCTGGTAATGGTATAAAAGTGAGAGAAAGGTCTTTGAACCCTAGTAAGGGTGATAAAAAAGGGGGAGAAAAGTCTTTGAGATTGGCTGTGGTGCTAAAAAGGGGAAAGTCTTCTGAAAGTGGTAATGGTGATAAAAAAAAAGGATACTAAAGTCTTTACAAAGTGAATCTAGCTGCAGGGTTGTATTCCGGAGGGACTTGCAGAAGGCAAAGCGCTACCTGAGTGCCCGCAGCAGCCATTTCACCAGCCAAACCTCTGGAGTAAAGCAAAGACAAAAGGCATCTAAAATGCCACTTGGGGAGGAGGATGTTCACGCCTGAAGGACTAAGCGTTCAGCCAGCCTTAACGCTCCAGATTTCAGCGCCCCCGGACAGGGCATTTAAAGGGCTGCCACACCTGCCTTTGTGGGCACGGAGATGTTAAAGCAGGCAGCAAACGGGAGGGGCAGGGCTCAGAAATGCAAGAGAAGCCCAAGCTGCTTTCAGCTCGCTGCTGTTCGCAGGAGCCTTTAAACCGAGGACTCTTCCTGCTGCAAAGGGAACACCAAGCGCAGGAGGAACACAAAGGGCTGAGCATCGTCCCCTCGCTCTGCTCAGGTTTCTGCATTTGAACACAGACCTCTGCATCTTACCTGCTTCTGCCATTCCCCCCCTCGGCTGGATTTGTTGGCAGCTTTCAAGGTTTGCTTCTGCAGCTGTTCCTGGGAGCCTTGGGATGCTTTAAATAGGGGAGATGTGGAATGTACGCAGCTGCCTTGCTCTCTGGTGCCAGGTTTGGCTCTGGCCACTCCATTGTTGGAAAGTCAGGAGGCCAAGGTTACCTCTTCCTATTTCAGACAGAAAATGTGCAATGAAGAGGGGTCACAAGACTCCAGAGCTGCTGAGGGCACTGGAACAGCTCTGTGATGAGGAAATGCTGAGAGTTGGAGCTGTTTAGCTTGGAAAAGAGCAGCCTGAGGGGGATCTCATCAGTGCTGATCACTACTTAATGGGAGGATGGGACCAGGCTTTGTTCAGTGGTGTCCAGTGACTGGACAAGGGGCAACGAGCACAAACAGGAGCATGAGAAGTTCAGTATGGAGAGGAGAAGGCTCCCAGGTGACCTTATTGTGACCTTACAGTATCTGAAAGGGGCTACAAGAAAGCTGGGGAGGGACTTTTTAGGCTGTCAGGCAGTGATAGGACTGGGGGGAATGAAACACAGCTAGAAATGGATGGGTTCAGAATGGAGGTTAGGAAGAAGTTCTTCAGCATGAGGGCGGTGAGAGCCTGGCAGGGGTTGCCCAGGGAGGTGGTGGAAGCCTCATGCCTGGAGGTGTTTAAGGCTGGGCTGGATGAGGCTGTGGGCAGCCTGATCTAGTGTGAGGTGTTCCTGCCCATGGCAGGGGGGTTGGAACTGGATGATGCTTGTGGTTCCTTCCAGCCCTAACTGATTCTATGATTCTATGACTTCCCTGCACAGCAAAGTATAAGACTTTGTTTATGTGTGCCCTGCTCAGCTCAGGGTTTGGATTAGCAGTGGGTTTGACGTGTGAGATGTGGCTGTAGGCCCAAATGCAGATTTCCTGTTGCCTGTGATGCAGATCAGCACCTCTCAGACTCATGTGGATCCAAATCTGTATCTCCTGACTACAGGAATCATGGAACAGTTTAGGTTTTGGTGTCAGTCAGACCCAGCCTGGGTGTTTGTGTCAGTCAGTCCCAGCCTGGGTGTTTGTGTAAGAGAAACCCAACCAGTTGTGGGCTCTCAGAGGACAAGGCAATGCTCAGCAACAACTTGTGCAGATCTTCACCAAGAGATTTCCCTGTTCTTATGAGCTTGTTGCTTAAAGGTTCAATACTTTGCATTGAAAAACAAATGTCACCTTTCTTCAGAACTGCTTCCTCCTCTCTTCCAGGTAGCTGTCTTCCTCAGACAAGCAGCCTGAAGAAAAGGAATTAACTCAAAGTTAGAGCACCAAGTGGAAAAAAATACTACCTAGCTGGTTCTGCAGCACTTTCTGAACTCAAGGATTCAGTTTTAAAGGACTAGAACTGGTTGTAGTGGCAATGCAATCCCAGTCTTTTTGGTCAACACAGGAGCTGCTTTCCAGAGATCCCTTCTCTGTTCCCTTGCTCCATGCAGAGCAGAAGGGTGCAGACATCCAGTGCTACACCAACAAAACAGCTGGGAGAAAGCCTTCAAAACACCCACAGCAGAGGCCATTAAAACCTCTGCTTATTGTTCCAGGAATATGTTTTTTTTCTTTGTCCTAGTTGCAAGAATGGAATTGGTGGGCCCCAGGCTACACATGACTTGTAGCCATCTGCAGAGAACATTCATCTGGAATGACCAAAACAATGAATGGCAGTGGAATGGTTTGCATACAATTATTTGTATTGCTGTGAGCAGTCTCTTAGAAACCAGCCTGACATGCAAGAGGGTGACTGAGCAGCACTCAACTCTGGCAGAACCTTCCTGGAGACAGTTGGTTTCCATCAGTGCTGAAATCAGCTTTGTATAGAATGGGTTCACTGCATACTATAAACAGTCCTTAGTTTGGGGTCTGGTTGGTATCAATTCCAAGATGATGATGACAGGAAAATAGCTGAAGCCAAGTCGTGTCACCTAAAGAGGCTCTCATCAGTGCTTTAATCAACATCTCAACTGACCTGTTCCTCAGCCAGCCTGTGCTTGCTGGCTCTTTGATTCTTGTGTCTCTGTTTGTACCAGGAGATACTTCAAAACAGCTCCTTCAAGGCATTCTTTCCACTTCTGCAGATGCAACAGAAACATTCAGCTTTTTGTCTGGCCACTAACACCAGGTCAATCCCAGCAAGGCTTTGCTACCTGAAGGATCAGACCCCACTAACACCAGGTCAATCCCAGCAAGGCTCTGCTACCTGAAGGATCAGAACCAACTAACACCAGATCCATACCATCAAGGCTCTGCTAACTGAGGGATCAGACTCCACTTTCCCTGGCAGGAGTACAGGGCTTTAAGGATTTTTTGGGAGCTGAAGCTTCTGTCTGCCAACTAACAACAAGCAGGTGATAACATATTTCTCATAGATTTGAACATCACCTTAAAACCAGCAGAATTCCTGGGACCTGTGCCTCTCCAGGATTCCTGGGACCTGTGACTCTCCAGGATTTATGGGACCTGTGCCTCTCCAGGATTCCTGGGACCTGTGACTCTCCAGGATTTATGGGACCTGTGCCTCTCCAGGATTCCTGGGACCTGTGACTCTCCAGGATTTATGGGACCTGTGACTCTCCAGGATTCCTGGGACCTGTGACTCTCCAGGATTTATGGGACCTGTGACTCTCCAGGATTCCTGGGACCTGTGACTCTCCAGGATTTATGGAACCTGTGACTCTCCAGGATTCCTGGGACCTGTGCCTCTCCAGGATTCCTGGGACCTGTGCCTCTCCAGGATTCCTGGGACCTGTGACTCTCCAGGATTTCTGGCACCTGTGACTCTCCAGGATTCCTGGGACCTGTGACTCTCCAGGATTTATGGAACCTGTGACTCTCCAGGATTCCTGGGACCTGTGCCTCTCCAGGATTCCTGGGACCTGTGCCTCTCCAGGATTCCTGGGACCTGTGCCTCTCCAGGATTTGCCCCTGGTGCTTTGGGCAGCGCTTAGAGCATCTCCAGATCTGCACAATAAAGGCTCAAGGAGTCCCCTCAAAGCATCATGTTGATTTGCCCAGGGAAAGCAGTGAAGGGACTGGCACTGGTTTCTTGAGAGCAGCTGGATCCAGTGGGTGTGCCAATGGAGTAGCCAACACAGCCACTCTCCAAATACTGAAGTTCTCTGGTACTGCTTGTCCCAGAATCCCAGCATGGTAGGGGCTGGAAGGGACCTCTGGAGCTCAGCCAGTCCAACCCCCTGCTAAAGCAAGGCACCCACAGCAGCTTGCCCAGCAGCACAGTGCCCAGGGAGGGTTGGAAGTTCTGCACACAAGGAGACTCCACAACCTCTCTGGGCAGACTGCTCCAGGCCTCCACCAGCCTCACAACAAACCTCTTGTTCAGATGTAACCTCCTGGGGTCCAGTTTGTGCCCATTGCCCCTTGTGCTGTCCCTGGGCACCACGGACAAGAGCCTGGCCCCAGCCTCTGGCCCCCAGCCTTCAGCTGTTGCTGAGCATTGCTCAGCTGCCCTCTGGGGCTGCTCTTCTGAAGGCTCTCAGCCCCAGGGCTCTCAGCCTCTCCTCATAGGCCTCCACTGCTGGGTTTTCCCAGTCCTTTTCATTCCTGGGGGAGACCTCTCTACAATTACCTGAAGGGAGGTTGTAGTCAGCTGGGGTTGAGCTCTTCTGCCAGGCACCCAGGGACAGAACAAGAGGACACAGCCTCAAGCTGTGCCAAGGCAGGGTCAGGCTGGATGTTAGGAAGAAGTTCTTCCCAGCAAGAGTGATTGGCATTGGGATGGGCTGCCTGGGGAAGTGGTGGAGTCCTTATCCCTGGAGGTGTTTAAGAAGAGGCTGCATGAGGCACTTGGTGCCATGGGTGAGTTAATTAGAAAGGTTAGGTGAAAGATTTGACTTGATGATCCTGGAGGTCTTTTCCAACCAGGCTAATTCTGTGACTCTGTGATTCTTGACAACACAGTTCATAGAATCATAGAATGGTAAGGTTGGAAGGGACCTTAAGGATCATCCAGTTCCAACCCCTTGCCATAGGCAGGGACACCTCCCACACTAGTACAGGTCACTCAAGGCCTACTCCAACCTGGCCTTCAACACCTCCAGGGAGGGAGCAACCACAACCTCCCTGGGCAACCTGTGCCAGTGTCTCACCACCTGCTGCAGCCCTCTGAGCATCTTTGTGGCCTCCTCTGGACTGGCTCCAACAGTTCCATGTCCTTCCTGTGCTGGGGGCTCCAGAACTGCACACAGGACTGCAGATGGGGTCTGAGGAGAGCCCATCACCTTTATCACTCTTGCCTTTGTCAGGCACCAGGTAAGGAGAAGGATTTCATCCCTGCTCCTCTACAGCAGGTACGCTCCTGGAGCCAACCTGAGGGCCCTGTGTCATCAGCTCCTGCCCTGCCCACAGCAGCGTATGGCATTGCTTTGAGACACCACAATCAAGGCAGGCTTTACCACCTTTGCCTGCCTTTGCTACAGAGCAGACTTTTGGGGGCTAAGATCCAACCTGTTATAAAAAGAAAGATGATTCTGCTCTCTGTGCCATGCAGCTACTGCAAACCCCTTCTCTGATACCACCGCTCCACTGCCTGCTGAGCCGTTGGCGTCACAACCCTCTCTGCCTTGGTTCTGCTAATTATATCTAATACAGCTGATCTAATGGAAATAATTCCTACCAGGAACCAGCTATTCCTAACAAGACAAACTGACCTTCACAGATTGGGCTTTTTCCAGCCCTGGTTGCCTTAAGCAAGGGCAAAGAGTCATTGCTGTTCACAACAATTTTGCTAACTGACCCCCTCCCTTAATTTAGCTGCCAGCAGAGGGAGTATCGCCCTGCCAGTGGAAAGCAGGAGGTTAGGGATATAAAGCAAAGAATCCTGCCACAACACAGACATGATTGTAAACAAACCTTCTGTTTGGAAGAGGGGGGATGAACTGCAAACAGAAATTCAACAACAGATCTCAATCCAACAATAAAAAGAAAAAAAGAAAAAAAAAAACAAGGCAGGGGGACAGTTTCAAACCAGAAAACACAAAGAGAGCACAAAACGCCTAAGGAAAAACTCCAGAGGATGATCCCTGCCCAAAAGCTGCTGCTGGAGAACAATGCTCATGAAAAACAAGTCCCTCGTTTTTGTGTTTCAAATTACATTGTAGTTTTTGTACGGTTTTGTATTCTTTTTTTAATGTGTGTTTGTGTTGGGATGATGAAATACTACACAGAAGACTAAAGGGGACTCAGCTGCTGAGTTGTGGTAAGAAATGAGATCTCTTTTTTAGCCCTCAGAGCCTTGAGGTACTCAAAGAGATTTGTCTCACTTAAAGCAGCTTTGGAGCAACCTCCTGGACTTGAGTCCCATTAACTGCTCCAAGCTAGGAATGCACTTTAAATGCTTTAAATGCCTTTGGTACTTTCAGTGAATTAAAGCCAAATCTAGGAGGAGGAACTGAGTAAGGCAGCAGGGCTGTGAGTCCTTCCAGAGGAGCAAGCAGTTTTAAGAGGAAAAGCAGCATGGATGTATTAGGAAATAATAAATTCTCTTCTTCAGATCCAGGTTGGACTTTGCCAGAAGGAGAAAAAAGCAAATGAAAACCCAACCCAACCCACCAACCATCAAAAAAACCCCAAACAACCAAAACCCAGACAAATAAAACTCATAACCTCCCAAAAAAGCAAAACAAATCAAAACAACCCAAGCCCCAAACCAACCAGCCAAGGAAATACAAAGCTGAAAAGCTTGGGCTGCTCTTGAGTCTGTTGGCTGGCTGGAGGCTATGAGTGCCATCAGTCACCAACTCCTGCTGGGCCTCACTCACAGATGCTGCTGGCCAGGGGGTAGTGGTGAGAACCCTCAGCAAGCTCCTGGACTGTTGCTGTGCCAAAGCTTTGGTAGGAATGACATCCCTAGCTGTGCTAAGATGTGTCTCACCTCCCATTACAAAGTGCATTGTTCCACCCATGGTTGTCTTTTGGCTGCTCCTTCACTCACTCAAAGGAGCTGTGGAGCCTGTTGTGGTTTGAAAGGCTCCATCCTGGTGCCAGCTGTTAAGCTGCTTCTGCCCCAAAGCTCTGGCTGAGGAAACCGGAGATGTTCAGCCTGGAGAATGAAGGCTGAGGGGAGAACTTCTGGCTCTCTATAGCTCTCTGAAAGGAGGTTGGAGCCAGATGGAGGGTTGGGCTCTTCTCTCAACTTACCAGACAAGAGGAAACTTTCTGCAGTGCTGTGTTGATCCAAGACTGAAATGATTTCTTGATCTGGTCACTCTCATTAAGCACAACCACTGGATAAGGATGGAGCAAGATGACTTTGGTGGCTCCTTTAGAACAAAATGAAGGACTTCATAGAATCATAGAATGGTAAGGTTGGAAGGGACCTCAAGGATCATCTAGTTCCAACCTCCTGCCATAGGCAGGGACACCTCCCACTAGCACAGCTCACTCAAGGCCTCCTCCAACCTGG
>VWZE01011216.1:90463-118475 GCA_013396675.1 Eubucco bourcierii
AGCTGTGGCCTGAGCAGTGCTGAGCACAGGGGCACAAGAACCTCCCTGCTCCTGCTGGCCACACTGCTCCTGAGCCAGGCCAGGATGCCATTGGCTCTCCTGCCCACCTGGGCACACTGCTGCCTCATCTTCAGCTCCTCCCTACCAGCACCCCCAGCTCCCTCTCTGCCTGCCTGCTCTCCAGCCACTCTGTCCCCAGCCTGGAGCACTGCTTGGGGTTGTTTTGGCCAAAGTGTAGAACCCTGCACTTAGCCTTGTTCAATCTCATCCCATTGGGCTCTGCCCACCCATCCAGCCTGCCCAGGTCCCTCTGCAGAGCTCCACTGCCCTCCAACAGATCCACTCCTGCTCCTATCTTGGTGTCATCTGCAAACTCACTGATGCTGGACTCAATCCCCTGGGCCAGATCATCAATAAAGACACTAAACAGGATCAGGCCCAGCACTGATCCCTGGGGCACAACACCAGTGCCAGCTGCCAACTGGATGTGGCACCATTCCCCACCACTCTCTGGGCCCAGCCCTCCAGCCAGGTGACCCTGGCACAAATTTCCCCAGATTCCATAGCTCTGTGAGATGACTTCTCTTTATGCATTCCATCATCTTGTGGGAGAACATGACTTGGATCTTTGTTCCTCTTCTATAGCTTCCATTATCCTTCTTATATGAATCCTCTGAGCCAGGGAAAAGCTTTTAAAAAAACTACCAGGGTAAATCACTCCATTTAAATAAATACCTAATGGGAAAAAAAAACAAAAAACAAAAAACAAAAAAAACCCCAAGCTTTGCAAGCCTTGAAAAGCCACTAAGATGTGACCAAGTTTTATCCAGGCAGAAATAAAGTTCTCAAAAATTGACATTTCCATGGTCAGCTTAAAAAAAAAAAAAGTATCATAGAGTCATAGAATCAGAGTCACAGAGTCAAAGAATCATAGAATCAAAGAGTCACAGAATCACAGTCACAGAATCATAGAGTCATAGAGTCAGTCATAGAATCAGAGTCATAGAGTCAAAGAATCACAGAATCATAGAATGATAGAATCATAGAGTCAAAGAGTCATAGAATCACAGAATCATAGAGTCATAGAGTCAGTCATAGAATCAGAGTCATAGAGTCAAAGAATCACAGAATCATAGAATGATAGAATCATAGAGTCAAAGAGTCATAGAATCACAGAATCATAGAGTCATAGAGTCAGTCATAGAATCAGAGTCATAGAGTCAAAGAATCACAGAATCATAGAATGATAGAATCATAGAGTCAAAGAGTCATAGAATCACAGAATCATAGAGTCATAGAGTCAGTCATAGAATCAGAGTCATAGAGTCAAAGAATCACAGAATCATAGAATGATAGAATCATAGAGTCAAAGAGTCATAGAATCACAGAATCATAGAGTCATAGAGTCAGTCATAGAATCAGAGTCATAGAGTCAAAGAATCACAGAATCATAGAATGATAGAATCATAGAGTCAAAGAGTCATAGAATCACAGAATCATAGAGTCATAGAGTCAGTCATAGAATCAGAGTCATAGAGTCAAAGAATCACAGAATCATAGAATGATAGAATCATAGAGTCAAAGAGTCATAGAATCACAGAATCATAGAGTCATAGAGTCAGTCATAGAATCAGAGTCATAGAGTCAAAGAATCACAGAATCATAGAATGATAGAATCATAGAGTCAAAGAGTCATAGAATCACAGAATCATAGAGTCATAGAGTCAGTCATAGAATCAGAGTCATAGAGTCAAAGAATCACAGAATCATAGAATGATAGAATCATAGAGTCAAAGAGTCATAGAATCACAGAATCATAGAGTCATAGAGTCAGTCATAGAATCAGAGTCATAGAGTCAAAGAATCACAGAATCATAGAATGATAGAATCATAGAGTCAAAGAGTCATAGAATCACAGAATCATAGAGTCATAGAGTCAGTCATAGAATCAGAGTCATAGAGTCAAAGAATCACAGAATCATAGAATGATAGAATCATAGAGTCAAAGAGTCATAGAATCACAGAATCATAGAGTCATAGAGTCAGTCATAGAATCAGAGTCATAGAGTCAAAGAATCACAGAATCATAGAATGATAGAATCATAGAGTCAAAGAGTCATAGAATCACAGAATCATAGAGTCATAGAGTCAGTCATAGAATCAGAGTCATAGAGTCAAAGAATCACAGAATCATAGAATGATAGAATCATAGAGTCAAAGAGTCATAGAATCACAGAATCATAGAGTCATAGAGTCAAAGTGTCAGAGTCATAGAATCAGACTCAGAATCATACAGGCACAGAGTCAAGAGTCAAAGAATCACAGAGTCATAGAATCAGTCATAGAATCATAGCAGCATAGAGTCAGAATCACAGAATCACAGTCATAGAATCATAGAGTCAGAGTCAAAGAGTCAAAGTGTCGGAGTCAGAGTCATAGAATTATAGAATCATTGAGTCATAGAATCATGGAATCATTGAGTCATAGAATCATGGAATCATTGAGTCATAGAATCATGGAATCATTGAGTCAAAGTGTCAGAGTCATAGAATCAGACTCAGAATCATTCAGGCACAGAGTCAAAAGAGTCAAAGATTCAGTCATAGAATCATAGAGTCAGAATCAGAGTCATAGAATTGTAGAATCATTGAGTCAAAGAGTTGTAGAATCATAGAGTCATAGAATCAGTCATGGAATCAAAGAATCACAGAATCACAGAATGATAGAATGATAAAATCTTAGAGTCAAAGTCATAGAATCACAGAATCACAGTCATAGAATCATAGAGTCACAGAGTGAAAGAGTCAAAGTGTCAGAGTCATAGAATCATAGAGAAAGAATCATAGAATTGTAGAATCATTGAGTCAAAGAGTCAAAGAGTTGCAGAATCACAGAATCATAGAGTAACAGAATCACAGTTATAGAAACACAGAATCAAGTAGGTTGGAAGAGACCTCCAAGCTCATCGAGTCTAACCTATTTTCATAGGAACATATTGAGCCTCACCAGCATTGGACAGAAACACCAAAGCCTTCAGGACCAGGTGGTGTGAGGAGCAGCAGCTCCTCCACTTGTGCTGCAGTACCCTCTTGTGACAGACTCTGCAACTCCAGACTGGCTGGGAACTCAGAGGATCACAGGATTACAGAATCGTTTGGGTTGGTACTGCAGCACAAGTGGAGGAGTTTTAAGATCCAATCCAACCATTTTCTAACTCTACCAAGCCTGATGCTAACTCATGGCCCTCAACACCGCATCTCTGAGTCTTTTAAATGCCTCCAGGGATGGGCATTCAGCCACCTCCCTGGGCAGCCTGTGCCAGGCTCTCAGAACTCCTTCTGGGAAGAAGTTTCTTCTAATGTGCAGCCTAACCCTGCCCTGGTGCAAGGGGGATGCTCTGCTGCATCACTGGGCTGAGCCCCTGGAGCTCTGTCCACACAAAAAGGTGAGAGTTTGGGGTTGCTTTAAGACACTAAATCTGCTGTGCTGAAAGTTTGACTCAAGGAAGATTCATTCAGTCACAGAATGGGTTGGGTTGGAAGGGACCTCAAAGCTCAGACAGTTCCAAACCCACCTCCCACCAGCCACAGATTGCTTAAGGCCTCATCCAGCCTGGCCTTGAGCACCTCCAGGGAGGTTGTGGAGCACAGAAGCACAGAATGTGATCAAAGATCACATTCTGTGCTTCTGTGCTCCACAACCTCCCTGGGCAACCTCTGCCAGTGTCTTCTCATCCTCAGTGGAAAGATTTTCTCCTAATCTCCAGTCTCAATCTGCCCTCCTCATGCTTCAATATATTTAAGTGCTTTGGGCTTTGAAAAAGCTGAGGTGTCTGTGCCTCTGTTCAAATGACTCCTACTGTGGTTAAAGGAAATGAAGCAGGGCACCTGAACCTCACTCTCCTCAGCCAGCAGCATCTGTGTCCACAAGCCAAGGGTGCTCAAAAATGACCAAGCAGTGGCATTTTGGCTGCTGCTCACATCACTGGCAGCTGTGTCTAGAGGTAGACTTTGGTGCTTGTTTGATTTCAGCCCTCCCCTGTCTTTCTCATTTCTGTAGGTTCTTTACTGAGGATGTATTTTGCTCCAGACTGAGCTCCCAGAATTTCCTGGTTTCTGCTTTCTGCATCCCAGAAGTAATCTCTGTTATTGAACCACTACAAAACCAGACCAAACCAAACCAAACTAAAACCAAAACCAAACCAAACCAAACCAAACCAAACCCAACCCAACCCAACTAAACCAAAACCAAACCAAACCAGAATAAGCAGAGGCCAACAAGCAGCCTCCTCTTGTCTGGAGCAGCCACAGGTTGTATGCATCACTTAAACCTGGCCTCTGCTACAGCTTCACATGGATATGGAGGTGCTGGAAGGTGTCCAGAGAAGGACCACGAGGATGAGCAGAGGGCTGGAGCTGCTCTGCTGTGAGGAGAGACTGAGGGAGTTGGGGCTGTGCAGTCTGGAGAGGAGAAGGCTCCCAGGTGACCTAAATGTGGCCTTTTAAGGGGCTACAAGATTGCTGGGAAGGGACTTTTTAGGCTGTCAGAGAGTTATAGGAATTAGGGGAATGGAACAAAGCTGGAAATGGGTAGATTCAGCCTGGATGTCAGGAAGAAGTTGTTCAGCATGAGGGTGGTGGGAGCCTGGCAGGGGTTGCCCAGGGAGGTGGTGGAAGCCTCATCCCTGCAGGTGTTTGAGGCCAGGCTGGATGAGGCTGTGGGCAGCCTGATCTAGTGTGAGGTGTCCCTGCCCATGGCAGGGGGGTTGGAGCTGGATGCTCCTTGTGGTTCCTTCCAGCCCTGATTGATGCTGTGATTCTGTGATTCAGGTTGTTTCCTAAGCAGAATCCAAGCAACCATCTCCATCTCCTCACCTCACTTTGTCCCTGGCACACAAGATTCGCTGCTGCTGAGGTTAGACTGAGTTGCTGGGATCACAGAAAGTCATTCAGCTTCCCCAGGGCTTCGGGAGTCAGGTGCCAACAGCCAAAAGCTCTCCTGCTCGAGTCAGCCTGCATCAGCTTGTGCAGGCTCCGGGCTGGGGTGGTGGTTGCCAGCAGATGGCAACCCCTTCCTGCATCCTGGCTAGCCAGCGCCAGCACAGAGCAGCTCAGGCTTGCAGTGCCTCCAGGGAGAAAAAATTAGATCTGAATCATTAAAGCAACTAATTAAGTGTCTCTGTAATGAAAGCAATGGATTATCTACAGAGCATAATTTTTTTTGTCCTGGAGTTTGGCACAAAATCTTCTCTTAGGCTACAAAGAATGGTTTACAATAACCAGCATGTGAGGAAAGATCTCAGCTTCATCAGCATCTGAAAGATAGAGAACTTTCAGAGTCTGCAACAGCCCTGCCCTGGGAAGCTTTTCCATCACCTCCTCTTCTCTTACACCACTGAACTCCTCTCCCTTGCTTTTATGGGGCAAAAAAAAACAAAGGAGAGAACTCAGCTGTCTGTGCTCAAAGGACTCAATCTGCCCTCCTGAAGCTTCAGCTCCCATCCTCAGAGTCCCATGTGAGGAGCAGAGGAATTAACAGTTTCATTGCAAAAAGATCTCCTGAATTTTTCAGCCATTCCTTCAGTGGCTTTGAGTTGTTTTGGTTTGTTTGTTTTTTCTTCCTGGTAGCTATTTCTGAACAAGCAACACAAAGTGTAAAGGCTGCCAAATGTCAAGGGATGTTTTCTTCTGAATGAATGCTAATTAAATTAGCAGCACAGGTTAATGATGCTGACTTTGAACTCTGTATGATGGGAGATTCAAACAGACAATCAACATTCAGTGGCATCTGCTCCACTTTGTCTTTCTCTGTTGACTAATTACTACTTAACATAGAATTGTTTGCCTTGGAAAAGGCCTCCAAGATCATCAGGTCCAACCATCAGCCCAAGATCATCCAGTCCAACCTTCAACCCTACCCCATCACGGCCACTAAACCCTGTCCCCAAGTGCCATGGCCGCAGGCTTCTTGAACGCCTCGAGATGAGGACTCCACCACCTCCCTGGGCAGCCTGTGCCAATCCCTGACCATTCTTGCAACAAAGAATTCTTTCCTCATCTCCAACCTAACCCTCCCCTGGCAGTTTCAGGCCATTTCCTCTCCTATCACCTGATCCTAGGGAGGAGAAACCAACCCCCACCTAGCCCCAGCCCCGACCACTCTTCCGCCACCAATGTCTTAAATACATAAAGTCATTGCATTAACTGATTTCTTTGATCACTCTTCCTGCAGGTGTTGGGTAGAAGGTTGGATTTGATGATCTCAGAGGTCTTTTTCCCACCTTAATGATTCCATGAAATGGAGGAAAATAATCACAGAACGACAGAACCATGCAGGTTGGCAAAGCCCCTCAGGAGCACCGAGCCCAACCTAGAACCCTACTCTACAAGATTCACCTTAAACCATATCCCCAAGCACCACATCCAAACCAGCCTTAAACACACCCAGGCTGGGTGACTCCACCACCTCCCTGGGCAGCTCAGCCCAGTCCCTCACCACTCTTGCTGGGAAAAGATGTTACCTAATGCCACAGAATCACACAGAATTCCAGACACACCCAGGCTGGCAAAGCCCCTCAGGATCACCAAGCCCAACCTAGAACCCTGCTCTACAAGATTCACCTTAAACCATATCCCTAAGTACCACATCCAAACTAGCCTTAAACACACCCAGGGTGGGGGACTCCACCACCTCCCTGGGCAGCTCATTCCAGTCCCTGACCACTCTCTCCCTGAAAAACTTGTTCCTAATGTCCTAATTTCTTTGGCCTTTGTCCTGTGCCCGATGACTGCCTGCATGCCAGTTGCAGAGAGAGGAGGCTCCTGTGACACCAGCTCCCCTCAAACCAGCCACATGCCATCATCTGGAAACAATTTCCCACCCCTCTTGGCCTGGTTGGCATTTAAGGCAGCAGCAGGTGAGAAGCACCAATCCCTTTCCTGCTTGTCTGGGCCTCCTGACTGATCCTGAGGACTAATTCTTGACAGGGTGTCACGTTCCAGGCTGGCACACAAGACTTGGTGACCCAGAGGGTAATTTTTAGATGATCTATTTTTATTCTGCTTCTGGATGGCTTTTAGTGCTGCTAAATCCTCCTCTCAGCTTCACTCCCCATGGGGTTACTGTCACCTTGCAGCCCAGGCACCTCAAAGATGCACACACACATGATGGATGGCAAATAGAAGCATTAAGTCACTAAGATCAGGGGAGGGTTGTCTCTTTATGCTATGTCTTGGACTCTAGAATTGCCATAATGACAAAAGAAAATCCTTACAAGTGAGGCACTCCAAAAATATTATTCCAGGAAATGTCCCTTTGGCTGTGCTGGAACTTGGGGCTCAGTAGCTGGAGCAGCTGAAGTGTGAGGTGTGATGGCAGAGCACAGCACAGCACATCTGTGTTGCTGTCCATCCCGTGGCAGAGGCTCTGCAGGCCTCCAGTAACACCCAGTGCCTCCTCCTAAGGCACTGTTGGGACGTAGGATGGGATTTGTGCACCTGCACATTTAAAAGCAGTTGTATGGGGGTTTGTGTGGCAGAGGTTTGGTAGAGAGAGGCACAGAGGTGGCTGCTGAGAAGGTGACAGAAGCTTTGCCCATGTCTGATGGAGCCATCTGGCTTCAAGATGGACCCACAGCTGGCCAAGGATGAGCCCACCTGTGATGGTGGGAATGGCTCTGGGATCACAGATTTAACCAGTGGGGGGAAAAAAAAGCTGAGCAAGAGCAGCTCCAGCTGGAGAGAGGAGTGAGAATGTGAGAAGGGGCTGGAGCACCTGCAAGGACAGGCTGAAAGTGTTGTGGCTGTTCAGGCTGGAGAAGAGAAGGCTCCAGGGAGACCTTAGAGCTGCTTTCCAGTACCTGAAGGGGACCTACAGTAAGGTTGGGGAGGGACTATTGAGAAGGGCCTGTGGGGATAGGATGAAGGCAATGGTTTGGAACTGGAGCAGGGCAGACTTAGGTTGGACATCACAGAATGGTTTAGGTTGGAAGTGTCCTCAAAGATTATCTAGTTCCAAACCCTCCCACCAGAACAGGTCACTCAAGGCCTCATCCAACCTGGCCTTGAACACCTCCATTCTGTGCTCCAGAACCTCCCTGGGCAACCTGTGCCAGCCTCTCCCCACCCTCCCTTCTTCCTAACATCCAGTTTCAATCTCCCCTCTGCCAGTTCAAACCCATTCCTTCTCCTCCTGTCCTTACAAGACCTCGTCAATAGTCCCTCCCCAGCCCTCCTGTGAGGGTGGTGAGACACCGGCACAGGTTGCCCAGGGAGGTTGTGGAGCACAAAATGCGGAGCACAGAATGATTCTGTCCTCCAGAACCTCCCTGGAGGTGTTCAAGGCCAGGCTGGATGAGGATTTGAGTGACCTGTTCTGGTGGAAGAGGTTGGAACTAGATGATCTTTGAGGTCCCTTCCAACCTAAACCATTCTATAATGTCCAACCTAAACCTGCCCTGCTCCAGTTCCAAACCAAAGATGTGGTTGAGGTCCCATCCCTTGAGACATCCAAGATCAGACGTGATGTGACCCTGTGCATCCTGCTCTATTTTGGGGTGTCAAGTTGGTGTCTAGTTGGGTGGACAAGATGCCCTCTGATGATCCCTTCCAACCTGATGCAATCTGTGATTCTCTGAATTTTTGGGGTTCTGGACCAAGTTTCATGAACAGTAACAGGAGAGCCTAGACCTTAACCTACACTTTTTTTTTTTTTCCCTGTTCACTCTGACAAATCATTTATTTCCTTCCTTGCTGTGGCTGGAAGAGCTCTCCAGGTATACCCACCAAGTTCACCTGCACAGCATCCAGCCATAGCAACAACCACCCTGATGAGGACAACAGCCCAGTGGCATCCCTCCCAATGGCAGCTCCCAGGCAAAGCCAGCAAACAGCCCTAGCAAACAGCCTCATCTTTAAAGGCTGCACCTGGAAATGCACTTGGAAATGTAGCAAGACAGGAACAGATTCCCAGTAATTCATTATCCCTCATTTAAAAGGCTTAGGATCCTCTGTCCCCTTCTCCTTGCATAAGCTCCTTCAGGTTATATAATGCAGGTAGATTTGCTCCCACCCACTTCCAGATGGCAACATATTATTAAGCCAAGGTCAGACAACTGCAGTTTGGTGGAAAAGAGGTCAGGGGTTGATCACACATCTGAACTCCCAAACTGCTCTGAGTATTTCTGATTCAGAAAGCAAGCAGAGAAGAATCATAGAATCAGTCAGGGCTGAAAGGGACCACAAGGATCATCCAGTTCCAACCTCCCTGCCATGGGCAGGGACACCTCACACTAGATCAGGCTGTCCAGAGCCTCATCCAGCCTGGCCTTAAGCACCTCCAGGGATGAGGATTCCACCTCCTCCCTGGGCAACCAGGGTCTCACCACCCTCATGCTGAACTTCTTCCTAACCTCCAGGCTGACTCTACCCACTTGTAGCTGTGTTCCATTCCCCCCAGTCCTATCACTCCCTGACAGCCTGAAAAGTCTCTCCCTACCTTTCTTGTAGCCTACTTCAGATACTGAAAGGTCACACTAAGGTCACCTGTGAGCCTTCTCTCCAGACTGAACAGCCCCAGCCCCCTCAGTCTCTCCTCACAGCAGAGCAGCTCCAGCCCTGAAAGGAAGCAGCCTCGTGTGGGGTGAGCCTCTGGCATTGCCTCGCTCCTGGGTGGAGATTGGGTGCATGTTTCAGCAGCTCTTCTGCTCCTTTTCAGCACCTACTTGCAGTTTGCTGTGACACATCAGGGGTCAAAGCAAGGCTGAGGCTGCACAGACACATGAGGAGGACAAGGAGGATGCTGGCAGCCTGGCAGCTCCTGGTGTCCCACCAAGTGGGAGAGTTTCAGCTCAGCTCACAGATTGCAGAGCTCGTTTGAGGTGAAGGAGGAGCAGAGAGGCAAAGAAAGGATTCAGAGCAAGACCTTGCAGGCAGTGGGCTGGAAGGTTGGCTGGTGCTGAGCTCATCTGCAGCAGGCCCTGGCAGCCTGGCAGGCAGATGTATAGCTCTCAGAGCTCATTAAGGAAGGAGAAGGGATCTCTGGAGCAAACCAGGCTGCCTTCCTCCCAGCAGCCTGAGGAGCAGACAGAGACTCTCCACTCTCTATCACCATCTCCTTTGAACCAAGAAGCATGCAGAAAGTCAGGCTGCTAATTTCCCCTGCCAGCTCAGGGCCAGACCTCAAGAAACCCATTAAATCCATTAATTTCCAGCCTCATCCTCCTCATCCAAGGCTGCTGGGAACTGTGTTAGTGGGCTGCTTGTCTGGGCAGATTGACTTTGTCTCGACCTCTTCCCCTGCTCAGCCACTTCCTGCCCTATATTAAAATCCTCTCTTTATTTGTTGTTTTTGTGGGTTTTTTTTTCCTGCCCTAATTAGTGTTGTTAACTAATTTGCTGTTAACAGTTGTTTCCAAGTTCAGTGAAGGAGATACCAGGGCAACAAAGAGTGCCTCTGGCAGCCCACTGCCAACTTTAACATCCACAATCAATGTCTAATAAGCAACCTGATCTGCTGTGAGGTCTCTGCCATGGCAGGGAGCTAGATGATCCTTGAGGTCCCAACCAGCCCAGACAATTCTCTGATTCTATGTCAGTATTGAAACCAGTCAGCATATTTGTGCTCCTCTAACCATAGAATCACAGACAGGTTTGGGTTGGAAGGCACCTTAAAATCATCCAACCCCCTGCCATGAGTAGGGACATATCCTCCTAAACAGAGCTGCTCAGGGCCTCATCCAACCTGGCCTCATCTTTTTTTCTTTCCTCTTTTGGGCAAAATATCACCCTGGAGACATTGCCTTTAACCTAAACACAGATCTTAAATGATGGCTCTGCCTTCCACCAAACCATCTCTGCCCACACTGCTGCTGGGAGCTGACACTGATGTTCCCATAGGCACCTCCATTACTTTCACTGCTTCAAAAAGCCACTTTAAAACTCTTAATGCTGTCACCAGAGTAGGACCAGTTCCCTGGGCTCACAGAGTCATGGAATGGTTTGGGTTTGAAGGGACCTTAAAGTTCATCCAGTTCTAACTCCCCTGCCATGGGCAGGGACACCTTCTACTAGCCCAGGTTGCTCAAGGCCTCATCCAGCCTGGCCTCAAACACCTCTAGGGAGGTTGTGGAGCACAGAATCACAGAAAGCCATCTTCAATCATTCTGTGATTCTGTGCTCCACAACCTCCCTGGGCAACCTGTGCCAGTGTCTCACCACCCTCACTGGCAGGAGTTTCTTCCTAGACTCCAGTCTAAACCTCCCCTCTACCCTCTTCATGCCTGGTTCCAGCAGGCAGTGTTATGGGAGGCACTACACTACCCCATAGCATCTAGTGAAGTAGGAACATGCTGAACATCACAGAGTCTGGCTCATGCAAGCTGACAGCATCAGTGCAGCTGCTTTTCATGTCTTCCCTCAAGTCTTCTCTCCAGAGCTGCAGTTGGTAAGCCCAGGGCCCTGCTATAGGGGCAGGGAAGGGGAGTTTCTGCTGTGTTACCTATCATAGAATCAGTCAGTGTTGGAAGGGACCACAAGGGTTATCCAGTTCCAACCCCTTTGCCATGAGCAGGGGCACCTCACACTGTGTCCACAGTCTCATCCAGCCTGGCCTTAAACACCTCCAGGGATGGGGCCTCAACCACCTTCCTGGGCAACCCATTCCAGGCTCTCACCGCTCTCATGGTGAAGAACTTCCCTTTCACATCCAGTCTGGGGAAGGCAGAGATCAAGCTGCTCTGCTCAAAACCCACCTGCCAGTTCACTTCTGTCCAGAAGAGAAGGCAAGACAAAGCTCTTCAGAACCAAAGGGCTTCTGGGGACATGCTGGTTTGGGCTGGATTCTGTGTGGAGGAAGGAAACAAACTCAACAGGGTACAGGAAGCAGCAGTGCTTGGCCCTTCAGGAGAGGACTCTGTAGGAGAAGGGCTGGATGAAAGCAGGATGAGCAAGAACTATTTGCCACTCTCTGCATGCCAGTTAACAGAATGGGCACTGCACCAAAGACGTGTCAAGCATCACTGATTTTTGTCTTTTGGGGGCCCAGACTGCTACAGCTGCTTCCTCCAGCCTGGAAAGGAGGTCTGACTGTCCCCAGCAGGACTGAAATGCCACCAAGCTACACCTGGCTCACCTTCAGCTGCTGCCAACCAACAACTCCAGGTCCCTTTCTGCTGGGCACTTTGCAGCCACTCTTCCTGCAGCTTACAGCTGGTGGGGTGGGGTTGTGGTGGCACAAGTGCAGTACCCAGCACTTGGCCTTGCTGAGTCTCATCCCATCGGCCTTAGCCTGGCCAGATTCCTCCATGGAGCCTTCGTGCCCCCAGGCAGCAAATCAGCACTCCCCACCCAAGGTAGTGTCAGCTGCAAATTTACTTACAGGGTTTCCAGCATCTTCTTCCACCTCCCCAGCTCCTGCCCTTTTACAGGTGCAGCTCCTCCTGGCTTTGCTTTAGTCAGCAGTGGGTGCCAGTGACAATGCTGCTGATTTCACTGCCACCTTTTGTGTTCAGAGCAGTAGCTGTGGAAGAGAGGACTCGAGAGACAGTTTGTTTTCAGATGCAGATTCGCTCATGTGCACCCCATGGAATTTTCATCTCAAGCCCAGCATTCTGCATGTGCCACTCCTGATTAACTTTTTTTCCCCCCCACTTTCAGAAAGCAACAAGATTTGACAAGGAGCCAAAACACACAGAAATGTCTCAGCTAGTTCCAGCTGCACCTAGAGAGCTTCTGCTTTGGTTTACGAAGCTTCTGGTCTCCATAGAAGCTGAAAAAAACCTGCTGGAGTGTTGCCTTAAATGCTCCCAGCCAGGCTGGAAAGGCTGAGGAGCTCCTGGTGTGACAGCCCAGTGGAGCGTGGCTCCGCTTCCTCCCGCTCCCGAGGGCTGGCTCCAGCCCTGCCTGTGTGAGGTGATGCTGGACACTCCCCACCGTGTTCTGGGTAGAGCTGGGATTCCACAGGTCTCTGCTGCAGCCCAGCCTGTGGGTAGACTCCCATGCATGTGCCAGCCTTGCTAGGTTTGAGGCACCATCACTTCCTTCCTTTGGGGCCTCAACACGCAGGCTGGCAGCTCTCGCGCTTCCCCTGCCACCCTCAGCAGGAATCACGCCTGGGCACTGCTGCCATCCCTGCTCACATCAACAGCCTGGCAGCAAGGTTCTCCCTGTGGCCATCAACACTGCCCCAGGCACCCTCAGACCCAGACCAACTCATCCCAGTCAATTTGCACCTCTCTGAGGGGCAAGAAGTGACAGAAGCTGAGGGAGCAGTTTCCAAGCTCCACTAAAGCTTTGTGTCAAAAACAGACCCAGAGGCTGTGATCTGTTAATTAGGTTGATCAAACAGAAGGTGAAAGAGATGCCATGGAAAGCTAAAGCAACCCTGCAGCTTCCTCCAACAGAGAGGAAATTTCATGTTCATTTATAAAAGGGCAAAGAACAAAATCTCTGACTCAGACTAAAAAGAACCAAAGCACAGACACTTCCCTCACCTGGGAGCCTTCTCCTCTCCAGACTGCACAGCCCCAACTCTTTCAGTCTCTCCTCACAGCAGAGCAGCTCCAGCCCTCTGCTCAGCCTCGTGGCCCTTCTCTGGACACCTTCCAGCATCTCCACATCCCTCTTGTCCCAGGGCCTCCAGAACTGGATGCAGTACTCCAGGTGGGGTCTCAGCAGTGGGGAGCAGAGGGGGAGAATCACTTCCTTTGCCCCGCTAGCCACACTTCTCCTGATGCAGCCCAGGCTCTGGTTGCTCTCTGGGCTGCCAGAGCACACCAACAGCTCACACTGAGCTTCTTGTCCACCAGCACCCCCAAGTCCCTCTCCTCAGGGCTGCTCTCCAGCCAGGCACTGCCCAGCCTGGGTTGGTGCTTGCCATTGCCTCGACCCAGCTGCAGGACCTTGCACTTGGTCTTGTTGAACCTCCTGAGGTCGGCTTGTGCCCACCTCTGCAGCCTGCCCAGGTCCCTCTGGATGCCATCCCTGCCCTCCAGCTGTCAGCTGCACCACACAGCTTGGTGTGGTCACCAAACTTGCTGAGGCGGCACTCAGTGGCTCTGTCCATGGGGCCAAAGAAGAGTGTGACCAGCAGGTCAAGGGAGGAAATAAAAGAGACAACTGAGTGGCCATGTGTGCATGTTCATGTGTGCATGTGCATGTGTGCACCAGGCCTTCTCCCTTCAGCCCTGCTGGTAAGTCTATCAGCATTCCTGCTGCAGCGCTGGCTGAGTGTTGGGCTTGGCAGGGGCTGAGCGTGGAGCTCAGCAGCAAAGGGGACTGCAGAGGATTTAGCTTTGCAATTAAAAACCACATTAACAAGTAAATCTTGGCTTAGCTCAACTAAGCCCACACTAGCTTCAGGGAAATCCAGAAATACAACTCCCCCCCAGCTTTATCTGACACTGCTGTGTGGGGAAGGATCCCACTGCAGTGAAGGTCTCGTGGCTCAGCATTCCCACAGCTCAAGCACAGGCTGGGTTGGTGCAGCAGCTCCAAATCTCAGCTCTCTGGCTCTGCTTACCTGGTCCTGAGACATTTCTGTCATTGTCCCCTTTACCCCCTGAGGGGTGCTGGTAGCCTTATCCCAAACTGCTCTCAGATTTGGTTATTTTACTCCATCAGCAGATTCCCTGTGTTGACTTCAGCCTTTCTAGTAGAGGACAAGGTCTGTGGAGAGCAGCAGTCCCTGTCTGGCAGCATTACACCTGGTGAGAAAACAGGACAAGAAATTCTCTCTGCTCATGCTTCAGGAGTACCCTCAAGCACTGGGATCTTTGGGGGTGTGTGTGCAGGACCAAGAGAGCCAGCTAAAAGCAGTCACCTCCTGCACCCTGCACATGCAGCCAGAGACAGAAGAGTCTCCTCCAGAGCACAATATACAATAGAGACAGAAGAGTCTCCTCCAGAGCACAATATACAATCACAGAAGCACTTTGGTTGGAAAAGAACTTCCAGACCATCAGGCAAGCTGAACCCACCAACTACACAAATCAAACCAGAAAATCCCAGTAGTGTGGAAGGTTGGAAGAGACCTCTGGAGATCAGCCAGTCCAACTCCCCTGCCAAAGCAGGCCACCCACAGCAGCTTACACAGCAGCACAATGCCCAAGGAGGGGTTGGAAGCTCTGCACACAAGGAGACTCCACAACCTCTCTGGGCAGACTGCTCCAGGCCTCCAGCACCCTCACACCAAAGCTCCTGCTCAGGTGGAACCTCCTGGGGTCCAGTGTGTGCCCATTGCCCTTTGTCCTGGCCCCAGCCTCTAGATCCTGCTGAGCATTGCTCAGCTGCCCTCTGGGGCTGCTCTTCTGCAGGCTCTCAGCCCCAGGGCTCTCAGCCTTTGCTCCTGCCAGAGCTGCTCAAGGCCCCTCAGCAGCTTTGCAGCCTGCCCTCTCTGCAGCAGTTCCCTGACTCTCTGGGATGAGCAGATCCAAGCATTTCCCTCCAGCATTAGGCATGCAGCTGCTGCATGCCAAAGCCTCACTTTATGCAAATACTCTGCAGAACCTGCTGCACCCCCAAGCAATAGGGAAAAAGTGGGAGTGCAGGTCAAGATGGCTACTATTAATTATTAATTACTTAAATTAATTCAGGACAACACATGGGCCCCCAGCCTTAAGAAAGCTAGGCAAGGATTTAAAATATTTAACATCTTAATCCCAAGACAGGACAAATACAAAGGCCTTCATTGCTCTCTTCCTTGCTCAGCACCCACACAGCCCCAAGTTAGAGGCTCAGCTAAGCCAGCAGAGGCACTGCCCCTTTTAATTTATTCCTCTCAATCAACACAGGACTTTAAAAGATAATCTCTGCTAGAAATTCAATTTATTCCTCCTCCTGCATGCCTAAGCAGACCTGTCATCAGCATAATCACTCTGCTGCACTGCCTCAGACATGTGGACTGAGGGTCCTGAGCATTATTTCCTCTGCTGCAGAGAGGAGCAGCATTAAAACCTTATCAAACCAACCCCAAAGAACATCAGTGCAGGAGCAAACCCAACCCAGAAGGTTTGGTGGGTGGGGAAATTCATGGATTCACAGAATGGGTTGGGTTGGGTTGGAAGGCACCTTAAAGACCATCCAGTTCCAACCCCCTGCCATGGACAGGGAAACCTTCCACTAGACCTCATCCAGCCTGGCCCTGAACACCTCCACGGAGGGGGCATCCATGACCTCCCTGGGCAACCTGCTCAGGTGCCTCCCCACCCACACTGGAAAGAATTTCTTCCTAATATCCAATCTCAATCTGCCCTCCTCATGCTTCACTTCTGGCTTTGCTCTCTGTAGCTTTCCATTTTTTTTCTTTTCAAATGTTTTATGGCTTTACAGCTTAGAATCATAGAATCCTTAAGGGGGGAAGAGGCCTCTAAGATCATCAAGCCCAACCTTCTACCAAACATATCCTGAAGTGCCACATCTTCTCACTTCTTGAACACCTCCAGGGATGGTGACTCCACTACCTCCCTGGGCAGCCCATTCCAATGCCAATCACTCCAAGAACTTAACATCCAGCCTAGACCTCCCCTGGCACAACTTGAGACAAATAGAATCAAGCAGGTTGGAAGAGAGCTCCAAGCTCACCTAGCCCAACCTATCACCCAGCCCTAGCCAATCACCTAGACCATGGCACTAAGTGCCCCATCCAGGCTTTTCTCCAACACCTCCAGGGATGGGGATTCCAACAGGGTAGCCTGTTCCAAGGCCTGACCACTCTCTTCTGTACAGAAATTCTTCCTAATATCCAACCTAACCCTCCCCTGGTGCAGCTTGAGTCGTTTCCTCTTGACCTGTCATTAGCAACTACTTGGGAGAAGCCAAGGTTGGAAAAGACCTTCAAGATGATCCACGAACCAGCTGCCTGCAACCACCAACTACTATTTAAGCAGGATTGTGTTTGCTACAGCTTCATCAAAGATGTAACCAAGTGCTTAAAAATCTATTTTAATGACATTTTCAAGAATAATAATACTCTGCATTACAAAAGAAAGAGGTAAAAGGTACATCTTGTACAGCTCAGAAAAAAATCCACCTTACAGTCAGGCAAAGAATATCTTCAAACCAAAATAAAGCTCTGTTGTTCCCCCCAGGGAAGCCTCAGTGGTTGAGGTTCACTCAGCCAATTCACTTTCAGCCTTTGCAGAAGACAAGACAGTCAAAGTTGCTCTACCACATCAGCTTGCCATGTCCCACTGACTGTCACCAATTCAGCAATAAAATCACAAATATCTCCATGTCTGCTACTGCACCGAAGCTACACACACAGCCAGGAGCAAAAAGACAGAGCCAACCAAGGCAGAAATCTAGTGTTTTCCCTCCAGAAGTGCAGGGTGGCTTCCACATTCCACTCTGAGCATTCAACACAAAGGAAGACAGCTGTTCACAGAGTGGGCAGAAGGGCAGGTCTACAAGGGACTGACAGATCTGGATTAACCCCTAACTCTGCAGATCGACTCATGGCTCACGCATGGGAACCTCTGAAATGAACAATGGAGTCCAAGGCAGAGCAATGCCAACCGTGGGGCTCCTTCTGGGGCTGTCCAAGGACCCCCAGGCACATTATCAGTAACAGAAAGCAGGAGGCTCAGTGGACTTCTCACCAAGGGCCAAAAGCAATCACTAGAGAGGTCCTTCCAAACAGCAGGAGAAGACAATACTCTTGCAGCCACCGCAGTGTTAGGCTTCTGAGCACAGCATGACAATACAAAAGGCTACCAATGCTCACTGCATGCAGACAGTCCCCAGATAACTTCACTTGGTGATTTCTAACCCAGGACACTGCACAGAGGAGGGTGGAGCGTGGGTTGTGTTTACACAGGACCAAACCACGAGCAGGGGATCGCATTTCTAAATAACTTAACCCCTCCAGACGGCATTTTCTTGCTAAAAATCCTTCATTTCATCTTTGTAAACTTTGAAAATGTACATTTATACAATCTACAGTCTCAGCAGGAAATAGATTTCAGGCTGGTCCTCGGCGCTGGGCTCCAGTTGCAGGACAGGGTGGTGGGCGTACAAGCGGTCGCCACAGCCGGAGTGGAAGGCGGCGCAGGCGCCCTCCGGCATGCCGCGGCCCTCCAGGTCCTGCCCAGAGAAGCCATTCAGGTACCTGCCTATGTAGGAGCCTGTCGAGTGCCTGTTGATGACGTGAGGAGATGCTGAGGGCTTGTTCCGAAGGACAACCCCCCCCATGCTACTGGATTGAGAAGGTTTTTGCTTGCTGGCAGCCTCCTGCCTCTCCTTGGCACGGCTGGCGATGTTCCGCACTCTGCTCTGGCTCCTGGAGGAGAGCTTCCTGACCAGTGCTTTTGGGCAGTCTTCATCAATCTGCCTGGAGTAGAGTGTTTGATGGGTGTCCTCCTGGTCCAGGGACACCAGCTTCCTCAGCTGTTCTGTCAGAGCGTCCGTGGAGTGTGGCCTCATGTTCTTCATAGCAGCAAGCTTCTTGTCCCTCATGCCTGAGGAGATGAAGCTCCTGCTGATGTACTGATACTTACTTTCAAAGTTGCAGGAAATGTCCTCTGAAGTCAAGTCCCCGAGACTCTTGGATTTGCAAGGGCTGGGCTGCTTGATGGCTGAGTGAGGTGGGAAAGCCAAAGTGCTGAGCTGGGCTCTCTCAGTGGCACAGGCTACCTTTGTCTGCTTGGTTGCCTGGTGACAATACAAGAGTCCAACATTTTCACACGTGGGAAAAGGGAGCTGAGTGCCTGCAGTCCTGCAGTGATCTGAGCAGCCCAGGGCAGCAGAGCAGAACTCAACAGCTGTGCTGTTCCCAGAGGTCCTGCCAGCATCCTGCCTTTGCCTCAGTTTCAAAGGGGAAGCCAACTGGCTCATGTCTTCCCTTTTGTACTGACAGGCAGTGACAAGGAGATCTTGAGAGCCTCCATCCACTTCTACAAGGCTGCTGCACTCTGAACTCACACCAGTGAGAGGGTCAACCAGAGTCTCCTCAAAGATGAGGTTGTTTGAAGCAAAAGAACTGGTAGACTCAAGAGCTTCCCATCTCGTTCCAGGTTTTGTTCCATGGTTTATTTTGGGATTTGCATTTAGCAAAGAGAGGAGTGAAGGACAAGGAGAACTGGGTAGGTTATTTTCAATACTACTTAGCTTTTTCTTGGAGGCTGCTTCCCTATGGGTCTTACACTCAGAAGCTGGGGTCAGAGTGGCCTCGTGGATAATTGTGTACGTGGAGTAGTCTGCAGTCTCAGGGTTGGAGAAGGCAGCGGTGTCTGGAGTGGAGAACAAAGGGGACTTGGTGGGTTGAGTGGTGGGAAAGTCACGCTCGCAGGGGCTGTCAAGGTCAGCCATAGGCACATGTGGCTGTGCAGCCATCGTGCTGAAGGTCTGGCTGCTGCAGCCATGGAGGCTTGAGACCGTGGTAAGGTTGGTTTGGTCACCAGTGAGCTCCAGCTGCCCGATCAGAGCCGAGACGGCGCTGTCCAGCTCGCTCTCGCTGGCCAAGGACACCTCCGCAATCAGGCGAGAAATGTCGCTGTCCTGCGTGGCTGAGCTGCAGTGCAGGGCAGCAGCAGCACAGCAAGTGGGAGAGGAAGTATCTGCTGAAGAAGGAGGTGCTGCAGTGCTGTTCTTGCTGATGTCATATCTATGGTTTTCCAGAGAACGGGAAGTCCCCACGAGAGTTAATTTCTCCTCCTCAGACCCTTCTGTGCCATCCTCCTGTTTATGCTCTGCACTGCTTTTGTCATGCAGGTCTTCTGTGGCAATGCCAACATCAGAGCCCTGCATGAGTGGGACAGTTCCATCAGGAAGATCATTTTCCTGACAGTCTAGAAGGTGATTCGTTTCAGCCACACTTGGGAAAACTAAATGTTCAGGCTGCTCTTGCAGAGGTGGTACTAAAGAATCAACTGGGGTCTCCTTCTGGCCATTCTTCACCAACCGAGGTGCCAAACTTGGTGTGTCTGTTGGAGCAGAATCTTTCAGGTTTGTGTCTTGCCCATTTGCAGCATCCTCACTGTTGGCTAAATAAAATGAGAAACATATTCAGTCACACACAACGTCGGGTTCTGTCCCTGAACACCTATTTTGTCCTCAGACAGACAAATGGAGAACGCAAAATTAGGTACAGTTGTGACAGAACTTAATTATGGGGTTGTGCAGGTTTGGTACAAATTATCCATGGGACATGAAGGAATGGAAAAATACAACTGCAGGCACTTCATTGAAACTTCCTTTGGATGTCTATTACATCAAGCAGGTGATGTAATATTGGTTGCAAATAATGTTGATGAGGAACCAGAGCAGAGCTTGCAGGTGGCATTACCTTCAGCTGTGTTCCTAGTCAGATTTGTACTACAAAGAAGCATGGCAATAAAGACAGAACAAAACAGCTCTGTTAAAAACCATCATACTGTGAAACAAGAGGCATGCTTACAAGAGCTGAGTACAAGGCATTGAGCAGATGGACTCCAGGCAGCAGAAAGGAGTTGGTGTTGATACACCCTCTCTCTACTCTGCCCTGATGAGACCTCACCTGGAATATTGAGTTCAGTTCTGGGCTCCCCAGTTCAGGAGGGACAGGAATCTACTCAAAAGAGTCCAAGGGAGGGCTATGAAGATGAGTAAGGAGCTGGAGCGCTGCCCTATGAGGAGAGGCTGAGGGACCTGGGCCTTTTTGGGCTGGTAAAGAGAAGCTAATCAATGTTTATAAATGAGGAGAGGAGAGAGAGGAGAGAGAAGAGAGGATGTCATTGCAGCACAGAGGATGGAGAAGCTTCCTCAAGGTCAGGAGAGGACTCCAGATGGAATTTCAGGGGGTTGATGTCTTGTTCTTTATGTCTAAGGTGGAATCTCCTCCTCAATAGGGGTAATGGAGAAAGCCTACAAGAGGATCCAAGGGGCAGGATCCAGCTCTCTCATAGGGGTAACAGAGGAAGCCTTACAGAGACTCCAAGGGGCGGGATCCAGCTCTCTCATAGGGGTAACAGAGGAAGCCTTACAGAGACTCCAAGGGGCGGGACCTCTCATAGTTAAAAGGGGCAGGATTCATTCCCTGTGACAACTTTTGAGGTCATCTCACAGAGTTTGTGCTTTCTGCAAAGCTGATTTTGCTATAAGTGAGGAACTGGGACCTCCAACAAAAGTGTGGAAATTCCTTCTAAAAGGATTTTGAGTCTTTTGTTTTCGGGAAGAAACATCTAAGCTGTTGTGGAAAATGGCTGAGCTGTTTCACCTTCACAGGCTCCTTCCAATTCAAAGCACAGCATTTCAGAGCTGACTTCCTTCACTGGCAATGTCCTTTCTCCAGCTTTTCTCATGGTGCTAGAAATAAAACTGGTTTGACTTTGCTTGCTGCTTCTCCTCAGTACCTTCTTTGACAAAGAGCTGCCCAGATTACCTGTCCCCTTGAAACCACTCACATGGGCAAGTAGAACAAAAGCGGCTCCACACCTTCTCATCTGCACCTGATAGTTCTATTTTAAGCTGGCTCCTGTGGTTGCTGGAAGCTGTTGCTCCATTGGTGAAAATATTTAGAGCACAGCAACATTTTTGTCACCCCCTCTGGCCAAAAGAGGTTCTTGTGGTGCTCTCTGCATCTTACCAAGACAGCTGATGCTTCTGGCTCTCCTGTGCTAGCGAAGGAAGAGCCCTGAGGGACTGACTGCTCTGTCAGAACCCACTAGAAGCTGAGGATCTGCCCTAGCCCTGCAGCCTGGTGGAGACAGTCTGTATGAATGCACACAACCAAAATCCAGCACCAGACAGCAGCACAGACACTGCAGACTGGGGAAGCTCAGGGATCAGACTGCAGATCTGATGCACTGAGCCTCTGTGCTCAGGGCTTCCTAGGCCTGTTCAAATACTCCAGGACAAGCTCAAGGAGCAGACAGCAGATCTGATGCACTGAGCCTCTGTGCTCAGGGCTTCCTAGGCCTGTTCAAATACTCCAGGACAAGCTCAAGGAGCAGACAGCAGATCTGATGCACTGAGCCTCTGTGCTCAGGGCTTCCTAGGCCTGTTCAAATACTCCAGGACAAGCTCAAGGAGCAGACAGCAGATCTGATGCACTGAGCCTCTGTGCTCAGGGCTTCCTAGGCCTGTTCAAATGCTCCAGCAAATCAGTCAAAGACACTGAGCTTGCTGCACCCATGGGAGGCTTTCAAACCCAGGGCTATTCTTACAGAGAACCATGCACTCATTTTGCTTGGAAAAGGCCTTTAAGGATCATTTAAGTCCAACCATTCTGCAGCTCTACCAAGGCTGGTGCTGTGGTCACTTAGCACCACATCTACATAGTTTTTAAACAGCTCTAGGAATAGGGACTGAACCACCTCCCTGGGCAGCCTGATCCAGTGTTTGAGAACCCTTTCAGTGAAGAACTTTCCTCTGATATCCAATCTAAACTTCTCCTGGTGCAACTTGAGGCCATTTCCTCTTGTCTTATCCCTTGTTCCTTGGGAGAACAGACCAACCCCCCACCTGGCTCCAACCTCCTTTCAGAGAGCTGTAGGGTGTCAGAACATCTTCCCTCAATCTCCTTTTCTCCTGGCTGAACAACCAGGTTCAAGACTGTGGGATGCAAAGTCTGACCTATTTTAATCCTTTCTGTATCTGTTTGAAACTGTCCCTTAGTCTTTGCACCCACTACTGAAAAAGAAAAACCAAAGGCATATGCTGCATGGGGTTCTTCCTCCTTGGAAAAGCCCACAATGCCAGCAGCTCTTTCTAGCAGGGAAGGGATGAGAAGCCAACAAGAGACTGATGAAGTGTAATTGAGAAGAAACTGGCAAGTGTCCTTGTGAAGGCACTTCCAGAAATCCTTGTAATTCTTTTGCCTGGTTTGGAGAACATCCAGCCTTCCAAGATGTCACTTACCAAAGAGTTTAAGGAGCTGTTAAAATACTTCAGTCATAGGTTAAATTTGCCCAGTAACCTTTAATTTGAGTTGTACAAACTACTAACACAGGGACTTAGACCTCATTGCTCTCTGCAGCTACCTGAAGAGAGGTTGTAGCCAGCTGGGGTTGGGCTCTGCTGCCAGGCACCCAGGGACAGAACAAGGGGACACAGCCTCAAGCTGTGCCATGGTTGGTCTAGGCTGGATGTTAGGAAGAAGTTCTTCCCAGCAAGAGTGATTGGCATTGGAATGGGCTGCCCAGGGAGGTGGTGGAGTCCCCATCTCTGGAGGTGTTTAAGAGGAGGCTGCATGAGGCACTTTGTGCCATGGGTGAGTTAATTAGAAGGTGTTAGGTTGGACTGGATGATCTCAGAGCTCTTTTCCATCCTGGCTAATTCTGTGTGACTGCAGAGCTAAGCTGTTTAACAGACTATCACAGGAAGGGGCCCAAGATCATCCAGTGCCAACCCCCTGCCATGGGCAGGGACACCTCCCACCAGCCCAGCTTGCTCAAGGCCTCATCCAACCTGACCTTGAACACCGCCAGGGAGGGAACATCCACAGCCTCCCTGGGCAACCTGCTCCACTGTCTCCTCACTGTCCTATGTGGTCTTGGGTTGACTATTTCATCTTACAACATCAGAAGTGATTTTGGAAGCATCTTACCAGATGCATTTTCATTTCCCTTGGCATCTTGGGCAGGTTCTGGTGCCGGGCAGGGCAGCTCCATAAGGAGATATTTATCCACGGGCATGGAAGCAGGGCGTGCTTGCAAGCTGCGGCTCGTACGCCTCACGACTCCTTCCTTCAAGTCTTTCAGGTCTGCTGGCTCAGATGCACTGTCTTTCATTTCAGCAGCTTCCAGGAAGCCCATCTTGCTTTTCTTCCTGCCCTTGGCCGGGGCGCTGGCCGTGCGCCGCAGGATCCGCTCGCCCAGAGATCGCTTCCGGAGGTAGTGCCCGCTGCTCTCAGCAGAGCTGCCCTTGGGGGGCTTGGCAAACAGCCCCCTCAGTCCTATCAGCTGCTTGTTCTGAAAGGAGAGGGAATAATCAAGGGTTTGAGCGAGTTCAGACCATTGGATAAGGAGTGGAACCAAACAAAAAGCTGCTTTCAGGCTATTTATGAACGATGAAGACCAAGTTAGAGATGCAGCAAAGCGAAAATTCACACCAAGCACTTCACAGCTACTCTGACCAAGGAACTATCAACACAGGCCTCCACCAATTCATGCATGCCTGTATTTCTCCTCATTCGGATAGCAGCCTGCCACAATTACCAGATTTCTCCTCATTAGCATGGCAGCCTGCCACAATTACCAGATTTCTCCTCATTAGCATGGCAGCCTGCCACAATTACCAGATTTCTCCTCATTAGCATGGCAGCCTGCCACAATTACCAGATTTCTCCTCATTAGCATGGCAGCCTGCCACAATTACCAGATTTCTCCTCATTAGCATGGCAGCCTGCCACAATTACCAGATTTCTCCTCATTAGCNAGCATGGCAGCCTGCCACAGTTCCCAGATTTCTCCTCATTGGCCCCAGCAACCTGCCACAATTAGCAGAGAAGTTTGCTCAGAGCCTCCTGATTGGACATGAAAAGGCTGTGAGAAGTGTATGGCAGCCACAGGCTACACATGAACTTGGGGAGTTTTAGGCATGGGCTTCACCAAAGCAATATTCAAATGCTCCAGAGGCTGAATGAAGGATGATGCAGAGTTTGGGAGCTGCAGATCATGCGGTTAGGAATCATCGGACAAGAATCTGTGCCCAGCAAGTGCAAAGTGCATGCTGATGAAGTCTACCTTTGTGGCTCCTAGAAAGTGCAAGATTGTGTAACTGGGATTGAGGATTAAAGGGCTCCACTGAAAGGCAAAAAAANTAAAAGGCTCCCAGGAAAAAAAAAAAAAAAAAAAAAAAAGCAAATACATTTGGCTGATGTTTTCCAGGCTGTGACGCGAGCAAAGAAGGCAAGAGCAGGGCAGCTGCAACCATAACCCCTCTGCAGCAAAGCAGTTGAAGGTATTTTTCAGGCTCATGTCAGCCTCTCTCAAACTTGCCTCAGAGAATCATAGCATCCCAGACTGCTTTGGGTTAGAAGGGACTTTAAATGTCATCTAATACCAACCTCTTGCCGTGGGCAGGGACACCTCCCACCAGCCCATCTTGCTCAAGGCTTCATCCAGCCTGGGCTTGAACACCTCCAAGGAGGATGTGGAGCACAACCTTTGATCACATTCTGGGCTTCTGTGCTCCACAACCTCCCTGAGCAACCTGTGCCAGTGTCTCACCACCCTCAATGTCAAGAATTTCTTCCTCTTCTCTGGTCTCAACCTTCCCTCCCCCAACTCAAAGTCATTGCCTCCTGTCCTACCACTACAAGCTCTTGTCAAAAGTCCTTTCCTTCTGTCCTTCCTTCTGCCTTTCCTTCCTTGTCAGACTCTTTTTGTGCCACAGACTGTACTTGGTGGTCTTCTAAGCTTTCTTTGTCAACCTCTTTCATCCCAAAGACTCCACTGGGTGGTCTTCAAAGCTGTGGATGACCTAAAGAAGCCATTGTCAGGTTACCCTAAGCCTAAAAGCATTGGCAGCTCCTCCCTGGTGTTTCACAGGCATTGCACTAGATCCACCCTCACTGCTCAATGATCTGTACTGCTTGGGCACAGATTTCAGTTGTATAAACTGCCATGGAATGGAAGTTTTGGGGTTTTTTTCCAGTCTCAATCTCCCCTCTCCCAGCTCAAAGCCATTGCCTCTTGTCCTATCACTACAAGCCCTTGTAAAAAGCCCCTCCCTAGCTCTCCTGGGGGTACTGGAAGGCTGTGGTCTCCCTAGAGACTGAGGTCTCCCTCGAGCCTTCTCTTCTCCAGGCTGAAGAGTTGATGCCAACCTGCATTCAGCCTTCAGTTGCTGGTTGCAAACAACCACACAGCTCTTTATTAAGGCAAGCATTAGGTGAACAGACTGAGTGATGCAGAAATCAAGTCTCAGTGGGTTGTCTGCCCCCCTCCCCCCATCTTCTGTTTCTCCTGTTCTGCTGGTTTTCTTGAGCATATTTCTTCTCTGAAGAGCACATGAGCCAGGAGCCAAAGAAGCTCCCCAGCAGACAGGCTCTAACCAAATCTGGCTGTGGTTTCATACATGTACCATAGGTGTACAGAAGTATCCCAGATGCATTCCAAGCTGCTCACCACTGCTGTTGGTTCTGCACTGGTTTAGGCACAATAAAATCCACCTTATATACTTAAAGCTTCTCTTTTCAGCACGGGATGTACACAGGTCACTGCTGTGCCCTCCACTGCCTTGCTGCCATCCTCCCTGGCAAGAGGAACACTGCTGGAGCAAAGTGCACTGAATCCCTGTGCTGAGACAAGATGCCAAGAGCCAGGCAGACATCCAAGGGATTTAGAGAGCCATCAGTGGATCATTCAGGGATCTAAAGGGATCAGTGAGGATAAAGGCAGTGGAGTTAAGTGAGGATCTGGACTAAAGCAAATCTCAGCCTCTGGGCTTTGTCTGTGTTGTTTTCTCTCTGTGTTCCACTGAGCTTTCCTCAGGTGCTCCCAGCACTGGGGTTTCACATATTTGCCATGACACCCTCTGCAGAGGGAGAAAGGCTGAGGGCTAATTGTGCTTTTTAAACTATACCCTTCATGAAAGTGCTTGGGGGTTATCAGTGTGTTTGGTTTTCTTTTATTTTCATCACTAACAAGTGCTACTTTAGTTTAGGATCCTCTCGAGTGTGGCCTGAATTTCTTTCTGCTGCTTATCTGCAAAGCACAAGTTCCAAATTAGAGATATTATTGGAGATAAGCTATGTGTGGATATAGATAAATGTATAGAAAATGTCTCTATAACTTAAAGAAAACCTCTTGCAAACTGCTTATGAAGGCAGTTGAAGTGCAGAGAAAAAAAACCCCAGAACACTCTGGGTTTATTTTCATCCTTTGAACATTTGAAAATCAGAAATCTTGCAGATAAGCAAAACCATGCACTAAAACCTGGGAGGTTTACTGTTTAGATTCACTGTTTGTCCAAAGACCTTGTGGGGATGCACTTCCAGTTCTCAAGGTTTACTCCTAAAGTAGAACCAGTTGAACATAGTGGTTGAGTGGAAGGTGTCCCTGCCCAAGGCAGGGGGGGTTGGAACTAGATGACTCCGAAGGTTCTTTCCAACCCAAATCATTCAATGAATCTATGCAATGTTCTTTTTTGTATCTAGACAGGACAACTGTTAGGTGCTAACAGCAAGAACATTCCTAAGTATCTGCCTGCTAAGGCTAACAGTCTGTGATGCTCTACTTCTTGATCTCCTGCAAGGAACCCTTAAACGCACACTGAGCTACATCCTTCTGCTTCCTGAGCACTCTGGTAGCAGCATGCCTCTGCTGTTAGTGCTGTAGCTCAGCTGGAGAGAGCCCAGTGTTGTACTGGGCCTGGGTGTGCTGTCAGTGAGTGCCCTGGCTCAGTGCTTCTCAGAGAAAACACCAGCAGTAAGGAACTGCATTTCGCTTCCTTGATGTTCAGCCGAGAATGGTTTAGGTTGGAGGGGAACTCAGAGCTCAATCTACTCCAACCTCCCCGAGAGGGACATCTCTCAACTAGACACAATCAGCTGCTCAAGGACTCATCCAACCTGGCACTGAAGACCTCCAGAGAGAAGGCAGTCACAGCCTCACTGTGTAACCTGTTCCAGTGTTTCACCACTTTCATACTGAACAACTTCTTCCTCAGCTCCAGTATAACCCTGCTCTGCCTCAGCTTCAAACCTTTCCCCTTGGCCTGTCTCTAGATACTCTTATGAAAATCCCCTCTGCAGCCTTCCTGTAGGATCCCTTCAGGTACTGGAAGGCAGCTCTGAGGTCCCCCCAGAATCTTCTCTCCTCCAGGCTACACACCCCCAGCTCCCTCAGCCTGTCCTCATCGCAGAGGTGCATCAGCCCTCGGATCATCTTTGTGGCCTCCTCTGGACTCACTCCAACCTCTTTAGATATGAACAGAAATGAAGGCATGAAGTTGAGGACAATAGGAAACCTGATTTGCTCTTCTTCATTGATTTGTCTAAACATAACCCCCAAGGAGTGTCAGTGATAACCAGGCACTGCCCATCCAGTGTCCAAAATGCCACCAGCCTAAGGTGTACAAACCATTTATAAACCAGA
>VWZE01011217.1:337-24640 GCA_013396675.1 Eubucco bourcierii
GAATGGGGTTGGAATAAATAGTGGAGAGCTGGAGCTGAAATACAGGCACTGGGAAAACACAGGAGGGCTGGGGCAGATGTAAAAGTGGTAGAGTCAAGGGTGAGTTGTAGGGTATAGAGCTGAAATCACTGAGAGCTAGAGCTGGAATCGCTGGGGGCTAGAGCGGAAATCAGTGGAGGCTAGAGCCGCAATCGCTGGGGGCTAGAGCCGCAATTGCTGGGGGTCAGAGCCGCATTCACTGGGGGTAGAGCCACAATCGCTGGGGGTCAGAGCCGCAATTGCTGGAGGGAGAGCCGCAATCGACGGGAGTGAGAGCCATAATTGCCAGGGGTGAGAACCGCAGTTACTGGGGCTAGAGCTGAAATCACTGGGGGGTGGAGCTGAAATCATGAAGAGCTGGAGCTGAAATCACAAAGAGCTGGAGCTGAAATCACAAAGAGGTGGAACTGCTGCTGAGAAGATCAACAGCACACAAGTTCCTGAGAAATAAAGACAGTAGGGATGGGATTCAAATAAAGTTGATGGGAAGGGGGCTGGAATAAATAGTGGAGAGCTGGGCTGAAATACAGGCACTGGGAAAACACTGGAGGGCTAGGGCAGATGTAAAAGTGGTAGAGTCAAGGGTGAGTTGTAGGGTATAGAGCTGAAATCACTGAGGGCTAGAGCTGCAATTGCTGGGGGCAAGAGCTGAAATCACTGAGGGCTAGAGCTGCAATTGCTGGGGGCTAGAGCCGCAATCGCTGGGAGTTAGAGATGCAATCGCTGGGGGCTAGAGCTGGAATCACTGGGGGCTAGAGCTGAAATCACTGGGGGCTAGAGCCGCAATCGCTGGGGGCTAGAGCCGCAATCGCCGGGGGTGAGAGCCGCAATCGCTGGGCGCTAGAGCCGCAATCGCCGGGGGTCAGAGCCGCAATCGCTGGAGGGAGAGCCGCAATCGCCGGGAGCGAGAGCTGTAATCGCCGGGGGTGAGAGCCGCAATTGCCAGGGGTGAGAACCGCAGTTGCTGGGGCTAGAGCTGAAATCACTGAGGGCTAATGCTGAAATCACTGGGGCTTAAGAGCTGAAATCAATAGGAATTAAGAGCTGAAATCACTGGGGGTTGGAGCTGAAATCATGAAGAGCTGGAGCTGAAATCACGAAGAGCTGGAGCTGCTGCTGAGAAGATCATCAACAGAACACAAGTTCCTGAGAAATAAAGACTGTAGGGATAGGGTTCAAATAAAGCTGCTGGGAATGGGGTTGGAATAAACAGTGGAGAGCTGGGCTGAAATACAGGCACTGGGAAAACACTGGAACGCTGAGGCTAATGTAAAAGTGGTAGAGTCAAGGGTGAATTGTAGGGTATAGAGTTGAAATCACTGAGGGCTAGAGCTGCAATTGCTGGGGGCTAGAGCTGCAATCGCTGCGGCTTGAGCCGCAATCACCCGGAGTGAGAGCTGGAATCGCTGGGGGCTAGAGCCACAATCGCTGGAGGTCAGAGCCACAATCGATGGAGTGAGAGCTGCAATCGCCGGGAGCAAAAGCTGTAATCGTCGGGGGTGAGAACCGCAATCGCTGGGGCTAGAGCTGAAATCACTAAGGGCTAGAGCTGAAAACACTGGGGAGTAAGAGCTGAAATCACTGGGGGTTGAGAGCTGAAATCAATAGGAATTAAGAGCTGCAGTCACTGGGGGCTGGAGCTGAAATCATGAAGAGCTGGTGCTGAAATGAACAGCTGGAGCTGAAATCACGAAGAGCTGGAGCTGCTGCTGAGAAGATCATCAACAGAACACAAGTTCCTGAGAAATAAAGACTGTAGGGATGGGATTCAAATAAAGATGATGGGAAGGGGGTTGGAATAAATAGTTGAGAGCTGGAGCTGAAATACAGGCACTGGGAAAACACTGGAGGGCTGGGGCAGATGTAATAGTGGTAGAGTCAAGGGTGAATTGTAGGGTATAAAGTTGAAATCACTGAGGGCTAGAGCTGCAGTTGCCGCGGGCAAGAGCTGCAATCACTGGGGGCTAGAGCTGCAATCGCTGGGGTCTAGAGCTGGAATCGCTGGGGGTGAGAGCCGCAATTGCTGGGGGCTAGAGCCGCAATCGCCTGGGGTCAGTGCCGTAATCGCTGGGGATCAGAGCCACAATCGATGGAGCGAGAGCTGCAATCGCCGGGAGGAAGAGCTGCAATCGCCGGGAGGAAGAGCTGTAATCGCCGGGGGTGAGAACCGCAATTGCTGGGGCTAGAGCTGAAATCACTAAGGGCTAAAGCTGAAATCACTAAGGGCTAGAGCTGAAATCACTGGGGATTAAGAGGTGAAATCACTGGGGGTTAAGAGCTGAAATCACTAGGGTTTAAGAGCTGAAATCAATAGGAATTAAGAGCTGCAATCACTGGAGGCTGGAGCTGAAATCACAAAGAGCTGGAGCTGAAATCACTAAGGGCTAGAGCTGAAATCACTGAGAGCTAGAGTTGCAATTGCTGGGGGCTAGAGCTGCAAATGCTGGGGGCTAGAGCTGCAAATGCTGGGGGCTAGAGCTGCAAATGCTGGGGGCTAGAGCTGCAAATGCTGGGGGCTAGAGCTGCAAATGCTGGGGGCTAGAGATGCAATCGCTGGGGGCGAGAGCCGAAATCACTGGGGGCTATAGCTGAAATTGCTGGGGCTAGAGCCACAATCGCCAGGGGTGAGAGCCGCAATCTCAAGGGTGAGTTGTAGGGTATAGAGCTGAAATCACTGAGAGCTAGAGTTGCAATTGCTGGGGGCTAGAGCTGCAAATGCTGGGGGCTAGAGATGCAATCGCTGGGGGCGAGAGCCGAAATCACTGGGGGCTATAGCTGAAATTGCTGGGGCTAGAGCCTCAATCACCGGGGGTGAGAGCCGCAATCGCCGGGGGAGAGAGCCACAATAGCTGGAGGCTAGAGCCGCAATTGCTGGGGGCTAGAGCTGCAAATGCTGGGGGCTAGAGATGAAATCATTGGGGGCTAGAGCCGCAATTGCTGGGGGCTAGAGCTGCAAATGCTGGGGGCTAGAGATGAAATCATTGGGGGCTAGAGCCGCAATTGCTGGGGGCTAGAGCCGCAATTGCTGGGGGTTATAGCTGAAATTGCTGGGGCTAGAGCCACAATCACCGGGGGTGTGAGCCGCAATCGCCAGGGGTGAGAGCCGCAGTAGCTGGAAGCGAGAGCCGCAATCGCCGGGGGTGAGAGCCACAATCGCTGGAGGCTAGAGCCGCAATTGCTGGGGCTAGAGCCTCAATCACCGGGGGTGAGAGCCGCAATTGCAGGAAGCGAGAGCCACAATCGCTGGGAGCGAGACCCGCAATTGCCGGGGGCGAGAGCCGCAATCGCCGGTGGTGAGAGCCGCAATTGCTGGGGCTAGAGCTGAAATCACTAAGGGCTAAAGTTGAAATCACTGATGGTTAGGAGCTGAAATCACTAGAGGCTAGAGTTGAAATCACTGAGGGTTAAGAGCTGAAATCACTAGGGGCTAGAGTTGAAATCAATAGGAATTAAGAGCTGCAATCACTGGGGACTGGAACTGAAATCACGAAGAGCTGGAGCTGAAATGCAGACCTGGAGCTGAAATCATGCAGAGCTGGAGCTGCTGCTGAGAAGATCATCAACAGAACACAAGTTCCTGAGAAATAAAGACTGTAGGGATGGGGTTCAAATAAAGCTGATGGGAATGGGGTTGGAATAAATAGTGTAGAGCTGGGGGGAAATACAGGCACTCGGAAAACACTGGAGGGCTGGGGCTAATGTAAAAGCGGTAGAGTCAAGGGTGAATTGTAGGGTATAGAGCTGGAATCACTAGGGGTTAAGAGCTGAAATCACTGAGGGTTAAGAGCTGAAATCAATAGGGGCTAGAGCTGTAATCAATAGGAATTAAGAGCTGCAATCACTAGGGGGGTGGAGCTGAAATCACGAAGAGCTGGAGCTGAAATCACGAAGAGCAGGAGCTGCTGCTGAGATCATTAACAGAACACAAGTTCCTGAGAAATAAAGACTGTAGGGATGGGATTCAAATATAGCTGATGGGAATGGGGTTGGAATAAACAGTGGAGAGCTGGGCTGAAATACAGACACAGGGAAAACACTGGAGGGCTGAGGCTAATGTAAAAGTGGTAGAGTCAAGGGTGAATTGTAGGGTATAGAGCTGAAATCACTGAGGGCTAGAGTTGCAGTTGCTGGGGGCTAGAGATGCAATCGCTGGGGGCGAGAGCTGAAATCACTGGGGGCTATAGCTGCAATCGCTGCGGGTGAGAGCTGCAATTGCTGGGGGCTAGAACCGCAATCGCCGGGGGCTAGAGCCACAATCGCCGGGGATTAGAGCCGCAATCGCTGGGGGCTGGAGCCGCAATCGCCGGGGGACTAGAGCCGCAATCGCCGGGGATTAGAGCCACAATCGCTGGGGGCTGGAGCCGCAATTGCTGGGGCCAGAGCCGCAATCGCCGGGGGTGAGAGCCACAATCGCTGGAGGCTAGAGCTGCAATTGCTGGGGCTAGAGCCGCAATTGCCAGGGGTGAGAGCCGCAATCGCAGGAAGCAAGTGGCGCAATAGCTGGGAGCAAGACCCGCAACTGCCGGGGCAAGAGCTGCAATCGCCGGTGGTGAGAGTCGCAATTGCTGGGGCTAGAGCTGAAATCACTAAGGGCTAAAGCTGAAATCACTGATGGTTAGGAGCTGAAATCACTAGNGGGGTGAGAGCCGCAATCGCTGGGGGTGAGAGTTGCAATCGCTGGGGGTGAGAGTTGCAATCGCTGGGGCTAGAGCTGAAATCACTAAGGGCTAAAGCTGAAATCACTGGGCGCTAGAGCTGCAATCACTGGGGGCTAGAGCTGCAATCATTGGGGGCTAGAGCCGCAATTAATGGGGGTTATAGCTGAAATTGCTGGGGCTAGAGCCACAATTGCCGGGGGTGAGAGCTGCAATCACCAGTGGTGAGAGCCGCAATAGCTGGAAGCGAGAGCCGCAATCACTGGGGGTGAGAGCCGCAATCGCTGGGGGTGAGAGTTGCAATCGCTGGGGGTGAGAGTTGCAATCGCTGGGGCTAGAGCTGAAATCACTAAGGGCTAAAGCTGAAATCACTGGGGGCTAGAGCTGAAATCACTGGGGATTAAGAGCTGAAATTACTGGGGGCTAGTGCCGAAATCAATAGGAATTAAGAGCTGAAATCACTGGGGGCTGGAGGTGAAATCACAAAGAGCTGGAGCTGAAATCACAAAGAGCTGGAGCTGAAATCATGAAGAGCTGGAGCTGCTACTAACAAGATCATCAACAGAACACAAGTTCCTGAGAAATAAAGACTGTAGGGATGGCGTTGGAATAAACACTGGAGAGCTGGGCTGAAATACAGGCACTGGAAAAACACTGGGGGGCTGGGGCAGGTGTAAAAGTGGTAGAGTCAAAGGTGAATTTTCGGGCTAGAGCTGAAACCACTGGCGGCCAGAGCCGAAATCGCTGGGGGCTAGAGCTGAAATCGGTGGGGGCTAGAGTTGAAATCACTGAGGATTAAGAGCTGCAATCACTAGGGGTTAAGAGCTGAAATCACTGGGGGTTACAAGCTGCAATCACTGAGGGTTAAGAGCTGAAATCACTAGGGGTTAAGAGCTGAAATCACTGGGGGTTACGAGCTGAAATCACTGAGGGTTAAGAGCTGCAATCACTGAGGGTTAAGAGCTGAAATCACTGGGGGTTACGAGCTGCAAACACTGAGGGTTAAGAGCTGAAATCACTGAGGGTTAAGAGCTGAAATTACTAGAGGTTAACCACAGGGCTGCAGCACTGAGCACCGCCGGGCAGCCTCTTCTGTGTGATGTGAGTAGCTCAGCTCCTCTGCTGCCTGTTTCGCCTCCTTCAGACAATCACTGCGATGCTCACCTGCGAGCCAAATAGGAATGGGAAAGAGGGAAGAGGAGAAGCAGGGGCTTTTGAAAGCCTCTATCTTGGATAGAGAGCTATTTAGAGGGGTCAAGGTTTTAAATCATAGAATGGATTTGGTTGGAAGGGCCCTTAGAGATCATAGAATCATAGAAGGATAAGGTTGGAAGGGACCTCAAAGATCATCTAGTTCCAACTCCCTGCCATAGGCAGGGACACCTCTCACTAGTACAGGTTACTCAAGGACTCATCCAACCTGGCCTTGAACACCTCCAAGGAGGGAGTAGCTACAACCTCCCTGGGCAACCTGTGCCAGTGTCTCACCACCCTCACTGCAAACAACTTCTTCCTAACATCCAGTTTCAATCTCCCCTCTGTCACTTCAAACCCATTGTCCCTTGTCCTGTCATTACCAGACCTTGTCAATAGTCCCTCCCCAGCCTTCCTGCAGCCACCTTCAGATACTGGAAGGCCACTCCAAGGTCTCCTGGAAGCCTTCTCCTCTCCAGGCTGCAGAGCCCCAACTCTCTCAGCCTGTCCTCAGAGCAGATCATTGAGTCCAACCTAGCACCTAAGCCTTCTAATTAACTAAGCCATGGCACCAAGTGGCTCGTGCAACCTCCTCTTAAACACCTCCAGGGATGGGGACTCCACCACCTCTCTGGGCAGCCCATTCCAATGGGTAATTAATGTTTCCATGAAGAACTTCTTCCTAACATCCAGCCTGAACCTGCCCTGGCACAGTTTGAGGCTGTGTCCTGTTTTGTCCCTGGGAGCCTGGTAGAAGAGCCCAACCCCACCTGGCTACAACCTCCCTTCATGTAGCTGTAGAGAGCAATGACGTCTGCCCTGAGCCTCCTCTTCTCCAGGATGAAATGGAAACAAGAAGTTGAAACAAAAAATATCTGTGTCTGTCTGTGCACCTTTGCAATAGGTAATATGTCATTTCCATCTGGTACAAGAATTAAGTGGGTTTTTTTTTTTTATGGGTAGCTGTAGCACAGGCTTAAAAAAATGTCTCACAGTGCTGATGAGACAGAGGAATGGCATTGCGAGAAAGAGAAAAACGAGATCCAAGTTACAAGCAAGTAACACATCTGACCAAAGACAAATAATTCTGACTGACCCAGCAATTGTCTGGTGACTCTTTCCCTCAACACAATCACTTCATTTTTCACGAGGCAGCACCATCCAGCCTCAACAGCTAAACTCGACAGGCATTTTTGCCTCCTGGGGGTTTCCAGGGGTTATTTTGACTACTGATAAAGCCTTTAGTGTTATGAAATTGTCACATTAAATGAATTGAACAGAGAGCATTAATCTGGGCAAATTACTTCCAACCATTATAAAACCAAAGGCAGACAATAGCTTCCATTAGAGAACAGACAAATAATGCCATATAGAACCTTTCTCTGAGACCCAACAGCTCAAGGAAGGTTTTCCTCCTACTGTGATACAATTCAGAAAAAAAAAAACCAACAAAAAACCCCATTTCTTGTATCTTTGGTAGCCTTCCCTCTTCTCTTAAATTATCCCTGGTGCCTGGGATGCAGGGCCAAGACACAGTTCTGCTTTTGCAGAATCCTGAATTGCAGCTGAGGGGGAAGATACAAGAAGGAAAGAGAAGCATACAGCATTCTTCTGCTCCTTCTGAACTTTTACAGGAAGCTAAACCTTAACTGTTACATTTCCTGTGCACATTTGCAAGGGGTTCTTTTTGTCTGAGATGGTGCCACCTGCAGTAACATCTGCACTCTGGGAAGGTTTGGAAGGAATTACCAGTTCTGCATTCTGCCTAGAGGTAATATGGAAGTAGGAGAAGCTTCCACAGGTTAAAGCTCCTGTTCACAGCATCACAGGATCACAGGATGTCAGGGGTTGGAAGGGACTCAAGGAGATCATCCAGCCCAACCCCCCTGCCAAAGCAGGACCAGGCAATGCAGCTCAGGGCACACAGGAACACATCCAGACAGGCCTGGAAAGGCTCCAGAGAAGGAGACTCCGCAGCCTCTCTGGGCAGCCAGTGCCAGTGCTCTGGGACCCTTCCAGGCAAGAAGTTGCCCTTGTGTTGAGCTGGAACCTCCTGTGCTGTAGCTTCCATCCATTACTCCTTGTCCTATCCCAGGCAGCAGTGAGCAGAGCCTGTCCTCCCCTCTCCTGACCCCCAGCCTCAGATAGTTATAAACATTGATTAAATCCCCTCTCAGTCTTCTCTTCTCCAGACTAAGCAGCCTCAGGTCCCTCAGCCTCTCCTCATGTTCTCCCCTGTCATCTTTTCAGGCTTCAGACATCTATCACCTGTCTTTAATACCTGCTTCTAGTCACTTGTTTCACACCACTGAGACACCGACTTCACACCTTGTCCCATGGTCTCATTTTTTACTGCCTCTGACACCTGCTCACTTGGTTGAAAATGCATCTGCTGCCTCCTGTGCTTTTAGCCACAATGATTCTCCTTCCTCTTCTGCAGGTAAAATTCTGTATTCTGCTAAAAACAATTCCCTCATTTAATAAGAGATGCATCAGAGACATGTAGCCCTTGGTTACACAGCCTTTTTTTTTTTTTTTTTCCTATAATGACCATGCTTTAGTGACTTTGCAAGTCAATTTCGTTTGAAATATTTACCATCAAAAGGCTTCACACCCCCCAGACTGAACCATAGTGTGGCAGAGAGTTAAAAAACCCCAAAACCTCTTATTGTCGGTCTGTATTGTCTGTGTCCCTTCAGAAGTGTGAGTTCCCCCACTGATGTTCTCTGAATCACCAAGGCCAGGGAGTTTAGCAGTTAAAGATACTTCCCTATTGGATCCTCTTGATCTCTGGACATACAAACCCAAACTGGGAATCAGTGTGACAGGTGGCACAGTGTTAAGCCAGTCATAGAATCACAGAATCATAGAATCACAGAGTCACAGAATCAGAGAATTACAGAGCCACAGAATCATAGAATCACAGTCACAGAATCACAGAATTAGAGTCACAGAGTCACAGAATCACAGAATTAGAGTCACAGAATTAGAGAATCACAGAATTACAGAGTCACAGAATTACAGAGTCACAGAATTACAGAATCACAGAATCACAGAATTACAGAGTCACAGAATCATAGAACCACGGAATCACAGAATCACAGACTGTCAGTCCTTTTTTGAGTGTCAGGAGACCCCAGCAACACTGAGCACTGCCACTCATACTTCATGGCTTCACACAAGCCTCCCTGCTTGTCCCATCTGGAGCAAAGAAAAAAGTATCCAATGTGACAGATGAAAGTGTCCAAAGGAAAAGTGAAAACTGATTTGTCTCTTACACATGGTGTCAGGATAATCCTTCCAAAAGCATTACTGGTAGGACACTTGCATCAGGCCCTGCTGAGGAAAAATGAGGTGGATTTACCTGAATGCTTTCAGTAAATGCTCAGCTCCAGCCACCAGTAAGCAATAATCCTGAACTGGCAGGCTGAGAAGAAAAAAATCTCTGTTATGATAGCATTTTTCATTCTGATCACCAGGAAGCTGAACGATGAAGACAAAAACAAAGCCTTCATTGAGGCAAATATGGAGAGTGCCTCATTCATGAGAGAGGGAGAAAATGAATCAGGAGGATAATTTGACATTTTGCAGGCATGCAAATCTCAGTGAATAGCAGCACAAGAGTACTTCTCTGGAATATTCTCCGTAGTCAATTGCCTGCACACAGGCTATTCACAGATGTCTTTGCTCTGCCAATCTGAAGTAGGTATTCTCTCAGTAGTAAATACACACTGGTGACGCATCCAGATATCACTGACTGCATTCAAGTGTCCATCACACAAAAACTCTCTTGAGTTCAGCAAGACACTCTCGGGCACAGAAGATTTTTGGTTAGAAAGGTCAGTGATGACAGCTCTGTTTCACTCTTCTCAGCTAAGGATTTCTTGCATGCCAAGCTTCTGGAGTTGTCTGAGAGCAGGACAGGACCAGCTCTCCCTGCTGTAGGGTAATAGTTTTAAGTCCACAAAGCTCTGTCTGCTCAGAACAGCTCTGACATGGCCCTCAAATCAACAGGATCCAGCTCAAAAGACTCACTGCTGTGCAGACTGACTCCCTAGCTGTGAATGGAAAGTGCAGGCTGGTCACTCACAGGTCACTCTGCCAATTCTGAGTCATTTCAGAGTTACATCAAGAAATAATCACCAAAAGTGGTTCTAACCTGAGAAAACCAAATTCATACATTCACTTAGGATTCAGTGAGCCTGAGGCAAAGCCATCAGGAAAAGAAGAATGCGTCTGTGCTGGTTTGAGGCTAATCGGAATATTTTAATGGAGAAAAATAAACTATAGGCCGTGAAAAGCAAACTCTGCTGATGTCTGCTGCACTCATAGGCTTGCTGAGATGGATAAGAACACAAACATAGATAAGACACAGGCTTGGAGAGTCTCTGTCTCTCTAGCTTTTTTCTCTCTCCTCTCTGCCAAGTACCCTCACTAACCACTTTCCTTCTAACTCCCCTGGCCCATCCTCCAAACTCACCTTGCACGTAAGGCAAACCCTGGGGTAAGGCAGAGGGGTGGGAAGAAGGTGGAAGGGTGGTTGGGAGCTCCTCCTGGGGACTCTGATCTCTGGGAGGGGGATTGTGTCTCTGTATTACATTTAGCTTGTATATGTCTGTAACTATTCCTGTCTATTGTGTCTATCTCTGCTTGTATATTGTGCTAAGCTAGATTCAGTCCTTAACTTCCAGCCTGCTGAGTCTAGTCTGGGGGATTTTACAAAGTGTGTGGGGGTAGGGAACTCCCAAACCATCACAGTGTCTTAGGCAGTGTCTTCAGTTCCCCAACCTCCAAGCACAAGGGTGTCTGAAAGTCTTTGCCTAAGCTTCTGCTGCATTTCTAAGCCAGTCTATCACACAGCCAATCCCTGCTGGAAATCAGTGGGTGACTCAAAGTGAGGACAAAATCTTGAGGATATTGTGTAACACTGCTGCCTCAGGCACTCACGCACCTTACAGCATACATTTAAGTGAACTTGAAAGATTGCAAAGGGTATTTTCACTTTCATTTTGCTCTACAGGAGCAAGTGGCACCCTGTATGTTTAAATAATGCATTTATTCTCTCAAAAAGGAGTTTGACATCCACACAGATTCATTAAAGCAACCTCAATCAAGCAGACAGAACTGCACATTCCTTCCCTTGGATGCTGCTTTGGCAGATATCAAATCCCTTATTCAGGATTTCGTGCTGGGGATGGTGACAAAGGAGCAACATCAGTGGCAGAGTAAAACTCGAGCACCATAATGGCAACACTGCTCTTTTCTTCTCAAAAGTCACCCAAAGATATGCATTAGCTTGTTCACAGCCCAGAAGAAGAAAAGCAGTTTGCTGGCTAATCCCAGATGATGAGGCTAGTACACTGATAGGTTTTTCAGGTGGTCATCTTGACTGCAGCATACCAGAGCAGCTTAGGCAGGATAGTATTTAAGAGCAGAGTAAAAAGACTTTGTCCTAAACTGCAGTGACCTATTAATTAATGAGCCTATTAATCTGCACAACCAGCACAGAATAGCACAATAGTATTAGCACAGCCTCTGGAAAAAAATGTCTCAGACGCACAATGGTGACCTTCTTTGACAGTTATTTTTAGCAAGTCATATCTAATCTATAGCCTGACCTCAGTAAGCTGACTTGTAGCCTATACCAATAAACCCAATGTCTGCTTACAAACCTGCCCAAGAGTGCTTGCATTTATACACCTTGGCAGAGTCATTTAATCTCAACATGTTTAACTAAGGCACTGTCCAAATTCTCCTAGGATCCATCCACACAGTCTGATAAGGGAGGTTATCAGATTTTATTTCTCTGCCTTGCACTGAAGCCAGCCTGGGGCAGTTTGTCACAGTCCAGCAATCAATACAGACTCATGCTCCTGTTTGCTGATCCCATCTCATGCTCTGTGCTGTGCTGCCAGCATTGATCACAACAGGACAAAGTAATGGCAATGCACTTGAGAGCTTGCAACGAGAGCATCCACAGCATTGCTGTCAGGGCTGGGCACCTGCCCAGCAGTTTTCAGAGTAAAAGAAGCAAGATGCCCACTGATACACACCTCCTGGGTATTTGGTTGGGTTGTTCTTTCTTTTTTTTTTTTTTTTTTTTTTTTTTTTGTTCTGTGTGGTTTGTTGTTTAAGATTCATCAAAAGGAAAGACAAACCACACTAAAAGTACCTCCAAAATTAACAGGAGAAAATGGAAATACCACTCTCATGTAAAGTGACTGCAGCATGTTTGGGTTGTTTTGCTTTATGGTAGAAATGAAAAATGAGAAAATGATTCTGTTTGGTCTCTAATCTCATACAGGAAGGATTCTAAAAACTATTTATGCTTTATATTTTTTAATAAGTGCACAAATGAAGCAAATGATGCCTGCAGAAATGGGTGAATTGCAAAGTTTGTACTCTCAGAAGCGTGGTTGCCCTCTAAACTTCCATTTGAATTCAGTCTCTCATCTACTGTAGCTCAGAATCAAAGCAAGGAAGTTAAGGTCTGATGTTGCTTCGGTTTAAAAGAAAGGCATTAACTGTGGAATCTATTCTGAATCTGTTTTATAACCCTCTGAAAACAGCTTGCCATATTAAAACACACAGAATGGTAAAACAAGAAGCTAGTAAAACAGTTTCAAGGCAGCTGCCTGGAATTTTTGGTGGCAATTAGCTCAGTTAACAGACTTTAAAAATATAAACAAGACTCATTAAATGCAGCAGAATGACATTTGCTACCTTCATAAAACTATCTATCAGCATTTGCAAGCCCTTAGGAAAGCACCTGGTCTTCATCCTAATCAGATATGGTGGTTAAAAATCTAAATAATGGATGGGGTGAGCAGATATTTCCTGCTGATTTATCAGTTATGGCATTTTCCATTAGACTACTACAATGCATACAGGCTTTGGAATACCTAGTCCCAACACCAGTTCCTGCAGCCAGGAAAAAAGGACTATGCTAACAACAAAGCCAGTTTGTGTCCTGGTATTCCACTTGGCTACCTCCTCAGTTTAAGGGACATGACCTGAGGCCACAGTCATATTAGGGCAATGTATAACACTGGCAATAAAGCAAGTATAGAATCCTGTAGGAACTGGGTGGGGGAAACAAAAAATCCCAACTGCAGAGATGGATTAAGCTGGAATGATAAATCTACCTCCTGAATCTCATGCTGCACCTTTTAAAAGATCTTCAGCAGATAACTCAAACCTTCAGTCAAAGTTCATCTAGGGTTTATCAAAGCACACATCACAACAATTGTCTGCTTACTTACAAGAACCACTGGTGCTCGTCCTTCAGTCACAGGCATGGCTCCCTACGGGCCATGTGAATCCCAGGCTGAGTTCTGGCTGATCACAAGAAGCTGCACACATCCACAATGAGACCTGCTGTTGAACAGCAGCTTCCCGATGGAGAACAAAGTGCTGTGCTCACAGACATTTGGGCTTTGGCAAGCTCAGTCATCAGCTAAATGACATTTAAGCTTTTTTTTTTTTGCTTTTTTTTTTTTTTTTTTTTTTTTTTGGTATCTAGAAGAATAATAGGGTGAGCAAGACCCATCAGACTGCAACTTCCCATCTCCACAAGACAGAAATGCAGTTAACAGCTGTCCTGAGAGAAGACTGGACAGAACTTGGCACTCTGCTGTAGTAGTAACACATCGCTGCTTCTGAACTGCAGAACTGAGTCCAGAACAGTTTTGCCCTGCTACTGGCAGGCAGAAAGTACAAACTTCAAAGACAATTACACAAGAATTCTCATTTTTAGAAGAAGAAGAAGCACAGAGAGCACCAATGCTGTAAAGTAGATTCAAAGCTAAATACGTCTTGAGCAAAAATGCTTACGTCCGCCTGTGTCCTGTGACACTACTGCAGAAGTCTCCTGCACAGCACAGGTCTGTTCATATCAGTGTGGTACTGAGCAGAAGTTGGTTTCAGCTCTTAAATCCCCTGCTCTGGTGAAGATGCTGTGTGGGCACATCACAGAAATGTTCAGGAGCACCAAGTCCCACCCATATCCCTACTCTACAAGGTTCACCCTAAAACTGGATCCCCAAGCATGACATCCAAACAACTTCTAAACACATCCAGGGGTGGTGACTCAACCACCTCCCTGGGCAGCCCATTCCAATGCTTGACCACTCCTTCTGTGAACATTTTTTTCCCTAATGTCCAGTCTAAACCTACCCAGCTGCAGCTGGAGGCCATTCCCTCTTGCTCTATCACTAATCTATCACCTCTGAGAAGAGCCCAGCAGCAGCTTCTCCACAACCTCCTTTCAGATGGCTATCAACAGCCATGAGATCTCTCCTCATCCTCCTCTTTTTCAAATTAAGCATCCCCAGCTCCTTCAGTCACTCTTCATAAGATTTATTCTCCAGGCCCTTCCCAGCTTCCTTGCCCTCCTCTGCACTCACTCCAGTACCTCCACATCCCTCTTGTATCAAGGTGCCCAAACCTGGACACAATAATTGCATCTTGTCACTGGGGCAGGCAAAACACTCAGCAGCATTAGGTGGAGATTATTTTAGTGCTGGTATCTGATTTGAAAGGATCACCAGGCAGGTCTAACCTCTCTCTCCTAGCTGTCATGTCATTTTAACTTTTATTAGGATGACATTTGAACCATCAGTTCTCTGCATGAATTCCAGAAGCATCTTGTGGCAGTGGGAAGGGAGACATCCAGCATCTGAGTGACCGCAAGGGAGTTTGACCAACATCTCAGCCTTTCAGCCTTGTGGTTTTTTTGGTTTTTTTTTTTCCCTGAATGCTTGCTGTGCTCCTTTCAGGTCTGGGAGGCTGCAGATTGACATATCTCTGGATTTTTTATGTTGTGATTCTTTTCTCCTAGGATCTATGCCCTGCTGGTTCTGGGAAAATTGTGACCTCTGCATTTTTAATTAGAACTCATAACTTTTTCCATAGCAACGTATTTTGATGTCGCAAATACAGAATCTGTCAAACCAAACAACTTCTGGTCAGAAGAAGTCCAACTAGATATAAACGCTGAGCAGAAACAGGATATATATAATATGACACACTCAATTTAAACAAAAAAATAATAAATAGGCAGTAGAAGAAGGAGGGAAGCCTCAGCTTTGGTTCATTTGGCAGTTTGATCTTGGTAATTAATGAGTCAATACAAACAGAAGAGAATTGCACTGGATGCTGAAGTGAATTTAGAGGAGGAATTATGGAGGCTCTCTTCCTTGCAGTTCTAACAGCTGTCTGGTTGGTGTGTCAGTAACCAGATGGCACAAAGGAAGTGAACTGTTGGTAGGAAACAACTGAGGTGTGGACAAGGTTTCCTCCCATTGTTTTAGCATTCGTTCACCTTCTGTGTTTGCAGCTTTCCCAGCTACTTCTACAGATCCTGGCTGCCTCGTGGGTCCTAAGAATGCCATAACCTTAAACAGTCTTATAAATTGAGAGGGGGGAAATGATCTGTCTCTCATCACAAGCCTAGGAGAATGTCTGCGGGGTTTTACCAGCAAAGTTGCTGAAAAAAGAGCCAAGATTCAGGGGTCCCTGACCTTTCCCAGCCCTCCTCCACCAGCGTCAGCCTGTAGCCTGCTCTGTAAAAGTTTCTCTTCACCCAGGGAGCAAAATTAGAAATCTCCTCCAGGGATATTCTCTTTCTTCCAGCAAGCCACTCATCAGTACAACGAGGCATGGAAGCCAGGAAGAAGGGAGTTTAGAAAATGTGATGTCACTCAGTCAGGGTTTCCCACAGGCATGCACAGGGAGTCTAACACTGCCCCATCAGCACAGCCTTAGCCTCCTGGTGTTGGGAGTGAGCTGCGGTGCTGGAGAAGCAGTGCCCAGCACTTTCCTGGTGCTACATGCATCCATGAAGTGTTCATGTGTAAATATGTTTAAACTGAGCAAGGTCAGCATTGAAAAAGTGTTCCAATCATCCCATCCCCACCCCTCATACCAATGTGCACAGTAGTTCAGGAATGGTGCAATTTCTCCAAATGTTCATGGATTTAGGACTGTTGTGTAAGGCTTTTTGCAGGCTAATGAGAACTGCATCATTTCTTGGAAGAAAATCCTGGTTAGCATCATTCCAGTTTTACTGTAAGTTACCACAGAGACAGGTGAAAAATCAATGCATGCAGAGAATTTCCCAATAAACTAAACCCCAGCTATTCAAGAGCCACACTGCACTTTTGTTGCTGTCATTGATCTCATTCATCAGGTTATGATCAGCCTTTTTAAAGTGAAAAATATAAACCAGTTTGCCTCTCCAAGTTTTCAACCACTTCTAACTCATGTCACAGGTTCAGCACAGAGAGGATGTGAGGTTTAGAGAGATTTTGCACCACCTAGTGATGCCTGCATCACCAGCACCCTGCTCCAGGTGTGGTTTGAATCGGTGAAATGCACTCCCAGCACGAAATTCAGGGAAGGTTTAAGAAGCTGCTGTTCCAGAAGCACAGTTCTGCTAACGTTCTTGCAGCAGCAGTTCCAGCCCCCACGCTGTGAGCATCTCCTCTGCTTTTGAACTACTTTTTGGAAGCACAAAATACTACTCCTCTGCTGCAAGACTCCCCTAGTGCTCGTGTGGGGAAAATCTATTACAGCAGCCACATTCTGTGCGTGGAGGTCTGAAATTCTGACTTCACTGCATGGAACTTGGGAAAACACGCAAGGAAAGCCACAGCCTGCAAGCTGTGTGGCTGTCAGCCCCCGGGGGAAAAGCCCAGTCTCAAACGGCATGGTGAGCACAGCACAAGCCATGAGGCAAGAGTGCTCTGAGATGAGGTTGCAGACAAGTCACAGACATTTTCCTTGCATAGTCCCAGGATATATCAACCTACAGAATCACAGGGTGTTAGGGGTTGGAGGGGACCTCTGGACATAGAATCATAGGATCACAGAATGGTAAGGTTGGAAGGGACCTCAAAGATCACCTAGTTCCAACCCCCTGCCATAGGCATGGACNAAAATATTTGTCACAGTCAGTATCCCTAGAGGAGATTTCTAATTGTGAAGTGTAAAAGTGTAAAAGTGTAAAAGTGTAGAGAAACTTTCACTTTTTTGTGTAAAAGTGAAGAGAAACTTGTACAGAGCTCTAAGTGCTCTGTACAACTGCTCCCAACTGCTCCCTGCTCACAGCTCTAAGTGTCAGTGCTCTGCTTGCCCAGAACTGAACAGTGCAGGAGCCCCATCTCAACAGCAACACAAAAGCAGAGTTTCCCTCCTCCACTCAGGGCTCTGAGGAAAAAAGGCAAAAACCCTTTGAATTTATGAAAGCTGCCACTTTCAGCTGACTGGCTCAGTGTAAAAGCCACAAAATTTGACATGGGATTTCCTTTTTCAATAAATTCCTCATTATACTGTGTCAAGTAAATGCAGCCAACGTTTAGCTCCCCTCTAGCAGAGTCCCTCCTCAGAAGCAGTAAATCAGCCCAAACATCTGTTTAGCTCCATACCTTGCTTCCAACAATCAAGTCCAAAGGGTAACCATGGAAGTGAGTAAGTTTAGGACAGATATGAATTGAAGTGCTCCAGAATATTCTCACACTCTCCAGAAACTTGCATTTTAGGGGTTTGCTTTAATCAGAAGACCAGTCTGGATTTCCTTTCTAGGAATGTGTTTGTGTACCTTTGAACCTATGCAGATTTCCCCCACCCTGAACATTTTCCTACCAGGGGAAGAAGTCCTCTCTCTGCTCCGACAGTGGCTTTTGTTGCCCCCTGCTTCTCATGCTGCAGAAAGCAGACTGACATTACCTTGGCAATATTTCTCATGCCTTACAATTCTATCAGACCTCTGCCTTCCTCCCCTCATCATTTTACTCCTTTCCAGACTGAAGTGTTCGATTTATTAGGCTGCTTGTGCGGGAGATATAATTGTACACTCTTCATCATCTCTCTTTAAAGCTTTGCCAGTTCTGAAGCAGTGGGAAGAGAACTGCCTGTGTGCATGGGGAATAAGGACAGAATTTATCCTGCAAGTCACTTCGCTTTGTTCATCATTGCAGACTAATTAAAAGCACACCCCACCCCATCCCCAATGACTCTTATAAGTATTTTCCTGAGTTTTATTAGTCAGCTCAGGGCCAATTACTGCAAATGTAAAATAATGCTTTGAGGAGCTGTTTGTTTGGGTTTTTCTAATCCCAGTGCATCACTTCTCATTAGCTGTATTGACTTCTGCCTCTCATTTAATTTGACATGTAATGTAATGACATCCTTCTGTATTTCCTCAGGGAGAGGAATATACAGAGACAGGAACTCCCTAGTGTTCTTGTACTGGAATTCCCTGTCTGCAGCATGCTGAAGCTATCCTGCAACAGGAGACAAAGCTGCAGAGCAGGCAATAAGCTACCAGGTTACCTGCTTTGTTTGGAGTACAGGTAGGGAAGTTATTGCTGAACCTGAGGAGTGTGGCCAGCAGGGCAAGAGAGGGGATTCTGCCCTTTACTCTGCTCTTGTGAAACCTCACCTTGAACACCGTGTCCAGCTCAGGTGTCCCCAGCATAGGAAGGACTCAGAGCTGCTGGAGTGAGTCCAGAGGAGGCCACAAAGATGATCCTTTGGGATCCTATGGGAGCATAGCAGCAGCTCTGCTATGAGCATAGGCTGAGGGAGCTGGGGTGTGCAGCCTGGAGAACAGAAGACACTGAGGAGACCTTAGGGCTGCTTTCCAACACCTGAAGGCACCCCACAGGGAAGTTGGAGAGGGACTTTTCATAAGGATGTCCACCCATAGGCCAAGGGGGAACGGTTTGAAGCTGAGGGAGAGCAGGGTTAAACTGGATCTTAGGAAGAAGTTCTTCAGCACCAGGGTGGAGACTCTGGAACAGGTTGCCCAAGAAGGCTGTGAATGCCTCCTCCCTGGAGGTGTTCAAGGTCAGACTGGATGAGGCCTGGAGCTGCCAAGTCTAATTGAGAGGCATCCCTGCCCACGGCAGGGAGAGTGGAGAAGGTGATCTCTGAGGTCCCTTCCAACCTAAGCCATTCTATCAGTCTATGACCCAGAGAAGCAGAGGGAAGACAATTCAGAGCCCCATGGCTCTCTCTACTAAACAGCTAAACCTTCCCAAGACTGCTGCTTCTCTAGGGACTTAATTAACTCTACAAGAGCAGAGTAAGCTGACAGCTGATGCTAGTGCAGTAGATACGCAGAACTTTTTCCACATCTCTATTTCAAAAATAGGTGAACACATTTAGCCCTCTGATTTTACTTTTTTTAAACTTTGAAAGTAGCTCTTTATGTAAAGCTTTTTGAAGCTGGAAGACCACACATAAATGTCACCTGCTATCTGGGCTGGATGGGAGGTGATATTTTTGGTAGCATTAAATTTTTATAGAACTTCTTTATGTCCAAGATTCCTTCGTATTTATTTTGTAGTTATTTGTCTGTGTCCTCTGGGAGCCTTGGTCTGAGAACTTTCTGCTGTGGTTTTGTTCAGTATTTGAATTAACATTTAGGGGTTTTGTGTCATGGAGTCATGTCCCCTCACCAAGACTGAAATTTGGGGTTCTTTACCCCTCTCTGGAGAATTTATTGTTTGACATTACTTGACTGAGCCTACAGATTCACCACCCTCACTTATTTAAAGCTTCAAACTTGAAGACAACCAAACAAGCAATAAAGGTGAAGCATGACATTATCTGAGAGTCAGTGATGGATCAGCTGGCAACATTCCAGGAGCTGTATGGGATTTGTTCTCAGCTCCAAGAGGCAGCCAGTGAATCTTGGTTTTGTTTTCTGTAGGGAATGGCTGAATGGGATTACTGGATGATGCCACATGGCTAAGACATACCACTCCACACGAAATGAAGCACTGCAGCTCCATTTGGTAGAAGGAAAGCCTCAGTGCCTCAGGATATTAACTCCTCAGAAATTACACTCCAGACCTTGGTTTTATCCTTGCAGGTAAGGATGAGTGCAGACTTTAAATAGAGGCAATCATCCTTTGCTTTACTAAGTGGAAGACAGTGCAGAATTCCTTTCATTAAGCAGCATGTGCAAATGAGAAGCATAACTGCAGAGCATCCAGAAAAGGAACAAAAATCCACAGTTGTAGTGTTGCAGACCACAGAACCACTTCATCCACAACAAAAAGATGAGAAAGAAAATAGGCTCTGGCATCTGTGACACAAAACCAAGTACTTAGGTTTCAACCTAAATGAATTTTGAGGAGCCACAGGTGCACTCTAAGACAACAGACATCTCCTCTACCAGGAACTAGAGAATGCTGTACATCAGGTTTACTATTCCTAGCTTCCTTAGCTCTACCTGCATATAAAATTACTCCATGTTTTACACTGCTTGCTGCTCTTCTAAGAACTTCAAGGGACAGCTGAATACTGTGAATGTGATTGCAGCTGCAATGAAAATAAAAGCAAAACATTGTCTTACACATCTACGTAACAGATGCTGATGCTTTGCCTTAAGGTTAAAATGGAAGCTTTCAGCATCTGTTACTGAGTCACCAGGACAGAGATTAGAACTATGTTTGTGTTTAGATTATCTGCTGTAAATGCATCCGGGTGACTGTTCTGGGATTAATTTGATGAAGTCTGACATTTGTGTGCTATCACCTTATTGTTCCTCACAGGGTTTGTTGGCAATTCCATAACCACCTCTGCCAAAAGGAAAGGGGGGGGGGGGGGGGGGGGGGGAAGGANNAGGCAAAGGAGGGGGAGGGGGGGGGGGGGGGGGGGGAAGGAAATGGAAAAGTTCAGCCTTCTGAAGTAATCTTCACCATGTGCTTAGCATTTACATCACAACAATTAAATCGCTGCAAGCAGAGGAACACACAATAAAGGACAGCAGCTTTGTTCCCTCTGTGGTGCAAGCAGCTTCTCACATAGAATCTGTCACTGATTCTTTTCCCAACTGCAGGAGGTTTCCCATCCTCTCCCAAAATGTCAGCAGCCCCAACCTTCAGCTAAAGTTAGCTTATACAACTGTATTTTGCTTCTCTGGGTGGAACTGTTGCATCTAAACACCTGCTCTTTCCACCCTGGTAAACATCCAGGCAGACAAGCAGCAATTTTTAGGCTGTCAGGTAGTGACAGGACTGGGGGGATGGAACAAAGTTAGAAATGGGGAGATTCAGACTGGAGATTAAGATGAAATTCTTCAGCATGAGTGTGGTGAGACACTGGCAGGGGTTGCCCAGGGAGGTGGTGGAAGCCTCATCCCTGGAGGTGTTTAAGGCCAGGCTGGATGAGGCTGTGGACAGCCTGATCTAGTGTGAGGTGTCCCTGGGCATGGCAGGGGAGTTGGGGCCGGATGCTCCTTGTGGTCCCTTCCAGGCCTGACTGATTCTATGATTCTATGAATTTGCTGGGGTGGATTTGGGGTGTGGGAGATGTGATACAAGTCTTCAGTATCATGTCTGCTACATCACTAGGATATTGAAGCCTGAAAATAGTAGCATTTAGTGTACTTCTGGCTATACACCAAATGTCAGAGCATCATAGAAACACAGAATGGCTCAGGTTGGAAGGGACCTCAGAGATCATCTACTCCAATACCCCTACCATGGGCAGGGACTGCTCTCAACTAGATTCTTGCTCAAAGTCTCACCCAGCCTGGCCTTGAACACCTCCAGGGAGGAGGCAGCCGCAGCCTCCCTGGGCAGCCTGTGCCAGAGTCTCACCACCCTCATACTGAAGAACTCAGCTCCAGCCTAACCCTGTTCTGCCACAGCTTCAAACCATTCTTTTCTCCTGTCTCTAGACCCCCTCAGCAAAGGTCTCTCTGTAGCCTTTCTGCAGGATTCCTTCAGGTATTGCCAGGCAGCTCTGAGGTCCCCCTGGAGCCTTCTCTTCTCTGACCAATCTCAGCTCCCTCAACTTGCCCTCATAGCAGAGATGCACCAGCTCTTGGATCATCTTTGTGGCCTCCTCTGGACTCTTTCCTAAGCTTTGAACAGCAGCTCAGTCCTGCCTGTGTCAGCCAATCCATGTTACAGCCAAGACCTTCCCACCACTCTGTAACTGCGATGTCTCAACTGTGATGGTGCAGAATGAATATTTCACTCCAGTCTCAGCTTCGTAGAACACAGTACCTGAATTATCTCTCCTTGCTCTTTCCTTTCCATAGTAGTTTCCACTGTGCCCTGCTGCCTTTAACAATCACATAAGCAGCCACTTTCTAGGGGCATCCCAATTATCACTTCCTTCTACAGTTCTATAATGAAAAACAAATACCTGAGGGGAAAAAAAAAAAAGGCTTGAGAAGTCCACAACAAGAGTAAGCTTCAATAAATGTATCAATACCTTGTAATCTTCTTCCAGTGAGGACAATATGATCCCAGGAATGTGGCCCTAAAGTTTCAATGTCACTGAAACCCTAATCTTTAGAAAACAGTGGAAGATGAACTTTGGACTGTATAGAAGTTTAAATAAAAATAGCACTTTTATTAATGTGCTCTTCCCAAGTGCCTGCTTCTTCTTAGTGTGTTTCCCATCCTAGCACTGTATGTTTTTGCAGCTGGCAATTGACACTGCCAATGAGCCTTTATGTTCAATGTTACTCAATATATTCCCATCAGAAAGCTATTTTTTGCTATTCGTTTTCAGGATCTTCTCGAAGTGTCTTGCATATGATGTTCATATTTTAATTCACATTTTTTCCCATAGGATAAGTAAATAAAGATTCAAACAGCAATATAGAAAGAGCTTAGGCTTGTTTGCTGAAAGAATTCTATAAAATGGGGGGGGAACCCACAAACCCTGCTTTATTTTATCAAAAATAAAGGCGGGGGAAAGGGGAAAAAGCAAATTAATGCTTCAGACTGGAGGTACAGATACAGCACCATCAGAATGGGCCATTTGCATTTCTGGAGCTCCTGGTACAAGAGGGCTATGGAGGTGCTGGAAGGTGTCCAGAGCAGGGCCACGAGGATGAGCAGATGACTGGAGCTGCTCTGCTGTGAGGAGAGGCTGAGGCAGTTGGGGTTGTTCAGTCTGGAGAGGAGAAGGCTCCCAGGTGACCTTCTTGTGGCCTTGAAGGATCTGAAATGGGCTACAAGAAAGCTTGGGAGGGACTTAGAGGGCAGGGATGCCATCCAGAGGGACCTGGACAGGCTGGAGAGTTGGGCCCAGGCCAACCTGATGAAATTCAATAAGGCCAAGTGTAAGGTCCTGCACCTGGGTAGGCACAATCCCAAGCACAAATACAGGCTGGGTGGTGAATGGCTGGAGAGCAGCCCTGAGGAAAAGGACCTTGGAGTCTGGGTTGATGAAAAGCTCAACATGAGTCTGCAGTGTGCACATGCAGCCCAGACAGCCAACCGAGTCCTAGGCTGCATCAAGAGAAGCGTGGCCAGCAGAGCAAGGGAGGTGATTCTGCCCCTTTACTCTGCTCTCGTCAGACCCCACCTGGAGTACTGTGTGCAGTTCTGGAACCCTCAGCACAGGAAGGACATGGAAGTGTTGGAGCGGGTCCAGAGGAGGGCCACAAAGATGATCAGAGGGCTGGAGCAGCTCTCCTATGAGGACAGGCTGAGGGAGTTGGGGCTCTTCAGCCTGGAGAAGAGAAGGCTTCGAGGGGACCTGATAGTAGCCTTCCAGTATCTGAAGGGGGCCTACAGGAAGGCTGGGGAAGGATTATTTACAAGGTCCTGCAATGACAGGACAAGGGGCAATGGGCTTAAACTGGCAGAGGGGAGATTTAGACTAGATGTTAGGAGGAAGTTCTTTACAGTAAGGGTGGTGAGGCACTGGAACAGGTTGCCCAGGGAGGTTGTGGATGCTCCCTCCCTGGATGTGTTCAAGGCCAGATTGGATGAGGCCTTGAGTAACCTGTACTAGTGGGAGGTGTCCCTGCCTATGGCAGGGGGTTGGAACTAGATGATCCTTGAGGTCCCTTCCAACCTTACCATTCTATGATTCTATGATTCTATGACTTTTTAGGCTGTCAGGGAGTGATAGGACTGGGGGGGGAATGGAACAAAGCTGGAAATGGGTAGATTAAGACTGGAGGTTAGGAAGAAGTTGTTCAGTGTGAGGGTGGTGAGAGCCTGGAATGGGTTGCCCAGGGAGGTGGTGGAAGCTTCGTGCCTGGAGGTGATTATGGCCAGGTTGGATGAGGCTCTGGACAGCCTCATGTGAGGTGTCCCTGCCCATGGCAGGGGGGTTGGAACTAGATGATCCTTGTGGTCCCTTCCAACCCTGACTGATTCTAGGATTCTATGATTTAATTTTATACATGTGCTAAAATAAGATCCTCACTTATCATTATCAGTGACAGGATGTAAAAGTCCCAAAATATTGTCCCAATCTTCAGAACAATCTCTGAATCTGCTGCAACTGGCCCCTCAAGAGGCAGGCTGTGGACATCTGTGTGCATAGAATCATAGAATCATAGAATGGTAAGGTTGGAAGGGACCTCAAGGATCGTCTAGTTCCAACCCCCTGCCATAGGCAGGGACACCTCCCACTAGGCCAGGGTCAT
>VWZE01011217.1:25014-74567 GCA_013396675.1 Eubucco bourcierii
GAGCAAAGCGACCCAATCCCCTCCCTTGCCCTGCTGGCCGCGCTGCTCTTGCTGCAGCCCAGGTCTCGGTTGGCTGTCTGGGCTGCACTCACACTGCAGGCTCATGTGCCATTGCTGTGTGGCAGTGGCATTTCCTGGCCCAGCATTAGATGCTCTGCCCAAACCCATGCCACCCAATCTCCCCTTAAGGTCTCAGCAGCCTGCTCACATGGAACCGCACATCGCAGAGTGCACAGGCAGAGGGTGATGCAGTGGCAACCTCCAGGCTTGCTTCTGGAGGAACCCCCTGCCTGTCATAGGGCTCAGGAATATTCTTCTGAGACGTAGGAATTTTCATGTAAACACGAGGAGGAATTTTTTCCCTGTGAGGGTGACAGAACCCTGGAACAGGCTGTCCAAGGGAGTTGTGGAGTCTCCCTCTCTGGAAATATTGAAGACCTGCCTGGACACAGTCCTGTGTGATCTGTTCTAGGTGATCTTGCTGTGGCAAGGGGGTTGGACTGGATGAGCTTTGGAGGTCCCTTCCAGCCACTGACACTGTGATTCTGTGATCCTTTGTGCCAAGGCCATTTGAGTTCAGTGCTCTCACAATCCCTCCTAGATCTTCCTACAAAGGAAACTCAAACAACCCAGCAAGATGGAATCAGTTCCACCTCAGGCAACAGCAACAACTCACACTGCAAATGGTCCTTTCATTTACACTTCCAAGGTACTTTGCTCACAAGACTGTGACTGGCATTTTGTCCACACTACTCACAACAGCACGGGCTGATGTCCAGTGTCTGAAGAGCAGACATCACTTAGATGTGTTTGCTCAGGACATAGCTGCCACTGCTGTACTACTGTAAGATACAAATTCCCTTTCTGCTATAGTCCAGTAAATAATTACCCTCTCTCTTCCCCTGGACTGAGAAAATTTTTATTCACACACAACCAGTATAAAAATACTGTGACCTCTTTAGTAATCTTCAAGCCAATACTTTCTGCTGAATTGGAAAAATAATCTAATGTGGCTACAGAAATAATGTTTGTGTTTTATCAGTGCCGTTCCCGCCAAAGACTGGATTATCTGCTTCACATCCATTTAAACACAGGAAGGTTATAACAGGGCAGACAGCAATCTGGACTTTATTGGCTGGGAAAACTGACCTCATAAATCTGATTTGATACATCTGTCCCTTTGGCTGTCTGCATGTATGCCCATGCATCCATTTGGCCATGTGCCTGCTCGCTGGTAGATCAACTTCTGTGGCTACCACGCAGAGGATTTTCCATCTCCCCCTCTCTGCTATGAAAATAAATATATTGAAAGAAGTGCAAGAAAAGGAGATGTGATTGTGGTTGCTTGTAGGTGGCTGAAAGTGATGATGTGCTTGTGGCAATGAACTGTCAGAAAGCCATTCAAACGACCTAGGGCATTGCTGGTTGCGTCTATCCACCTCCTTCTGTAAGCAGACACTGAGAGTACTCTCACCGGCACACTCTGAGCACACAGGAGTGTGTATGAGTGGACTAATCTCTACACAATGCTGCAGCCCATCTCACATCCTAAATACTTTACAACTTCCACTTCAACAGCAAAAAAGATTGGTGTCTACCACTTGCACCCAGGTGAAAATACCAAACTTTCAAAGAGACCAAGTTGTGAGCAGGGAATGATCAGAACTACCACTGTGTAAGTAAGAAAACAGGCCTGATGATGTGACATGGATGTCACAGAGCTGAATTTGCAACTGGCATTTACCAGAGTGAAATGTTTCACTTTGTTTAGCACATGAACAGCCACACAAAGTCTGCTGGTCTGCAGCACAGTGCAGGTGGTCGTGAAGGGACTCAGCAGCAATCTCTTCCTCCTCCAGTGTCTGCATACCTAAGAAGCCTGACATCTGTACTGATTTGTGTTTGTTTCAGGCACTGTTGTTTAACTTCATAGTGGGAGAGCAGAGGATTAAAACCCAGATTAGCCTCCATAGTATGGATGGATTTGGCAGCCCAGCTGCTCAGAAGGCAAGCAAGGAAGAATAGGCTCGTGCTATTGATCCAATTTTCTGCTCTGTGCTGAGAGGATGCAGCAGTTTGATCTGATTTTACAAAGACTCCACTTCCCAACAGCTCTTCTTCTTGTGCAGGGTAAGATAAGAAGATCATGGGAACAGCAGCTGATAGAATAATCCACCCATTGATTTCTTCTCCCTGCTCACTCCCTATGTTTTAATTGAATTTTGTGGTTCAGCATTGGTTTCAGTCTGTGCTTTCCAAGTCAACTAGAGTACAAAGTAAAGCAATGGGAAAAATCAAATTCTTGAATTTTGTCCAAATGGAATTGGACAAAAATAGACTCAAAGATTCTCATTGCAATTTTGACTCTGGAATGAAGGTTGTGTTGGGTTTGTTGTTTTGTTGGGTTTTTGTTTTTTTTTTGATGTGTGGTGTTTTTTTTTCATTCTGGTTTGAGTTTTTCTCTTTTTCACTCAGCTCTTCCTTGCAATAAGGGCAATGTGAAAAGGATAATGTTGGGAAAGAGAGATTTTCTTGTTCCCAGCAAGCAGGTTAAAAAATTAAGGGAGCTGGAGGTTTTGAGGGACTCACTTTTGACATAGAAGTCACAGAAGAAGCTTAGCAGACAGAGTGGGACAAGTTTCTGTCAGTCACCTCTTACATAAATACTTTCTTTTCGAGTCATGCTCGAACTTGGTTTGCAGTCTCTCATCAATCCACTATGTAAATGCAAATAATTTAAATGCCTGCCATCTAAAAGCATTGCATTAAATAGAATCCTGGAAGAAAGGGAGGTATTTCAAAATAGAGGTGAACAGCTCACTTCCACTCCAGCTGGACAGAACCTTTACATGCTCTGCCTTCAGGGCTTCAGTCAAACAATAGTGTTCTCCACCACCTTGGGAACATGGTCCTGCATCACTCCTCCTTTCTGCTTTACTTGGCGAATGCACACACAGAGAACCACACACACAGAGACACCCAGGTTGGCACAGCCCCTCAGGGGCACCCAGTCCAACTTAGAACCCTACTCTACAAGATTCACCTTAAACCATAGCCCCAAGCATCACATCCAAACTACCCTTAAACACAGCCAGGGTGGGCGACTCCACCACCTCCTTGGGCAGCTCATGCCAGTCCCTGACCACTCTCTCCTAATGTCCAACCTAAACCTCTTCAGCCTCTCCACAATGTCCCTTCCGGTAGTTGTAGACAGCTTTCTCTTCCTCAAACTAAACAGCCTTAGCTGTCTCAGTCACTAAATGCCTTTAAGAATCTTGGAATTAAGACATACAAAACATGGGCAATGATTTCTTTGGAGATTTATTAGCAACTGAGACTATGAATAACAAACTCCAATTCAGCATCTCCATATTTCCAGTATCCCATGCAAACTGCAGGTAACTTAGGGGCCCTTCTTATTAGACCTTTGCATGGTTTCATTTCAGAAGGACACCTCTGGTATAGGTGATCCTGCCCTGGCAGGAGGGTTGGACTAAGTGATGTTTCAAGGTCCCTTCCAGCCCCTGACATTCTGTGATTCTGTGAAGAGGCAAGAAATGCCTCGAGCAACAATGACTAAGTGCTTCTACCAGGAGTTCACTAAGGGGATCCATTACAAAAGATGATCTTTTGAGGTCCCTTCCAGCCTCTGACATCCTGTGATTCTGTGACAGTGTGTGAACAGTGCTGTACACTCTTGCAATAGCTCAAATGGCTTTTAGGCTGGGTATAAACAGAAAATACAAGATCAAATAACCCCCTGAGGTGCTCACACAACTTTTCACACTCACCACAAGGTTGTTCAATGACTTAGGGCCCACTAAAGAGCTGCATGCATAAAATCAAGTTTAATAGTTGAAGTATTCTTCAGGGAGACACTCTTTGAATGTTCTCTAAATTACCCTGGACTTTCAGAGCTGTTCTCTCTAGGAAAACATTCAGCATATACTACACAAGGTTTCTATGTTTCAGTTGTGCTCTTAATACAGCAACCCAATTCCTAGGCTAATTTCCAAGAAGAATTACTTCACCCATCTGATGGTTTTGCATTTGGAATGATACAAATCTGGGGTAAGCTTGTGGAAACTGCAACATAAAATTATATTTGCATGTCCTGATAATAGGAACCCCTGAAATACCAACAGTCCCTTTCTGTATAATGAAGAATAGTTCAGTACTTCAAAAGAACCTCAGCACAGCAAGGAGAGTGGCACCAAGACACACAGCAGGAAGGCAACAACACTTGCAGAGCCAACACTGCCCATCTTGGGTAGTCAGGCAGAAGCCAAGCATGGTGCTACCCACAAGGCAGCTACACATCTGTGTCTAGTCCTTGCATGGTCCTTGGTACCTACACTGCATGGTCCTTGGGACTACAAGAATGAAGACAGAATGGGGCAAGAACCTTAAGCAATACTGATTGCCTGCACACTGCACAGGACAGACAATTCACATGGCAGTGATTACTCAGGTCTTCTCCTCATGTTTGTAAAGAAACTATGATATGTGCACTGCACCAAGGAAAGGAGGAATAAAATCGATATCCAGGTTAGAACCAGGAACTGTCTCTCATTTAGTGTTCTTCCTGCCATCCAAGGAGGACTCTCACGAGTTTCATAACCCAGGCTGAAATGAGTTAGCCAAAACCTGTGCCTTCTCCCACTGCTTCCAGATCAACATCCTCACTGAGATATTCTGTACTTCACCAAACCTGAGGCAGTGCCAACAATTTAACTGACCCACTGGTTCCAAGCATAAACCACTGTGCAGATCCTGTAGTGCTAATCTCTCCGCTCCATCTGTAGTCTCCAATGCTTCAATAGCATGCAGATAAGTTTTGTTTGCTGAACAATCCATGACTGCATTACATAAAGCTGCTGCTAACAATATCAAAACATATTAAAAGTTTAACTAAGACAATGTGTTTCAGGAGAATTTGCTTTCTTTGGAGCTGGTATGTCCCCATAAAAAGGCATGATCCGTACTAGAATGAGCTGTCCAATGATCTGCAAACACTGCACATTGTGTCCTGGAGTAAACTCTGCTTTCTTCAAGCCCAAATTGGTTTGGATTCCTCCTGTGCATGCAGACAGCATTTTCAAGTAATGCTGCAGCTGCACGTCTTAAACTTGCAGTTTGATTTGTATGGTTGACTTCCACTTTACAGTATTGCATGTCCACTAACAGTGCCACAGAACCTTTTTCATGGTCCCCAAGAGAATGTGTGTGTGAAAACATCCCTGAAAAGCAGGGCTGTTCCTCTTTTCAAGGGTTGATTCAATGTCCTGCTAGCCCATTGAAAATACTATAACCAGCATGCAAGATGCAAAACCGTAATTTGGTATCTGCACATTTTTAATCTCTCCCTGTGTCAACACAGACTCGTGGTTATTAGTGGCCTTCTGCTTCTCCTGGGAACCTCTAATACCATCTCACCTGCCCTCTTACCACTACTTCACCTCACCCTCTGCTGCATCCACACTTCTACTACAGCTGTTACACTATTACTCCTTAAAGCTTTGTATTCCCCAGCCTCCCCTACCTACCTGGGGTCCTGCATGGGCACACAAGGCAAGTAAGTGCAGGGCACAAAAAAAGTGAGTCAGCTGAGAGCTTCGCTTCACTGATGTTAATTTTGCAGACTCTGAGATTTACCCAGCAACAGAGAAGTGAAAACCATGGCAGAGGCAAGACAATGTCTGCGTTTGTGAAGGAAAATCATGGTACAGAGGTGCTACAGTCCCACCAGCTGCTGACTCCATAATTTGCTTTTCTCCTAACAAAACTCAAAAGCTGCTCGCTCAGTTTCCAGCTTAGAACATTTCTCACACACAGGACCATGTCTTTTGCTGCAGAACAACTTGACATACATAAGTACTCCCACATAGAAGCCCTCCCACACTGTCTCAGTCTGAAGGCAGTTCCGGCCTGGAGTTCTGTCTCCAACAGTGTCCAGAAGATGCGTAGAAAAATAAGTGCAAGAAATAGGGCAACAGCAGAGCAATTCACTCTTTGATATACCCTCCCACTCTGCTGCCTTTTTTAGTAGCAAAGACAAGTTGTAACATTGGCAGGGAGGCCCAGATTTTTAAACTGTCCCCAGTTCTATTGTTGTTACACAATACAGACTGCAGGTCCTGGAAGACAAGTATGATATGGAATACTTTTAGAACACTGCTTTCAAATAAATCATTTGCACTACTTTTCAGCTTTCCCCCAAAGCCTCTTTAAGATTTATGACTAGAGACAAGAAGATACTGAACCCAGAGACAGCGAAGAACATATCCATCCTTTTAGCCTCCTGCTGTCAGGGCAGGATCCCTAAAACCCAGCACATTTTTTAAAGCTATTTTCAAGTCTCCTATCACCTTCAAGAGTCAAATGCGTCTCAGTCCAAGTCTGACGTTAAACCTATGGTTCAAAATTCACAGCAGGACTTCCTACTCTGTCCTTTGAACCTTCCCTGGACAGTACTGAAGGGACTACAGCTGAATGTAGAAGCTAGGCTCAGCCACAGATGGACACTGAATGTTTTCCTTTGCATGTGCACACATACACAGAGCGAGAGAACACTTTATGCAAGAGACAAACCTCGTGCTTTAAGATGCATATTCTGGTACCTAATAAGAGAAAGGCAGGTAAAAAAAATACGAGTGACTACTGCTCCAAAAGAGACAGAACAAGCTTCTCTTAGCAATGAGGAATGGTGTTCACATACTTCTGTGGGAGAATCTTGGTGCAATGCTCATGGTTACTCTGATATTCTGAAGCCATTTGCTGTTCAGGACCAGAGAATCCTCCTTCAAGAACAAGTACAACTTGCTGCCCCGTGGGGATTGCCTGCAGGTCAGGTTGATACACATCGCATGCACCGTGCCTGCGCCGCCGCCGAGACCTGCTCCTCTATATGAAGATTCAGCAATGCAAGTCTGAAAGAAGGAATAAATCTGATATGATGCTATGTTCATTTGCCCACTAACATGGCAAAAAGGATCAGATTATAATACTCATCCCCTGTGGATATAAAATCTCTTAAGCAGCTGCCAGCTCCCAAAGGTCATGAGCAAATATGGCTGTGCTGACAAATTATTCTCATTATCTCAGCGCGCGCTGTGCACATGTGATGAAGCCAGGCTTTGACAAGCATGGGCAGCAGAGTGGTAGAGAGCAAAAAGACAACACATGAAGCCCGTTTCATAGATGAGAGCACAGAGGAATCATTCTCCACCAGTCAATACTCCTGTCTGGTCCCAAATCCTCTGCAGCAAACAGAGGAGCAATGCTGCAAGCCATGGCATCTGCAAATGATAGCCTTACTGTCATTGACCTCCAGCAACAGGTGGCATGGCCAAACCTCCTAAGAATGGTCTTGTTTCATGCTGACATTGGGTGAGTGAGTCTTTAAACAGCTATGAGCTTCATGAGTATCCCCCCCAAAGGAATACTACTGTCAGACTCTGAGGATCATAGAAAGATTAATGCCAACACAGTATTAGTAGCATAAAACCAGTCAAGCACCCCCAAGCTCAGAACAAGGGAAGAAAGCATTTTATTAGCTCCTGAAATGCTCCTGTCATGGAGATGAAGATGAAAGGTACAGCAGACGATGGGCACTCCTCATAAAACTGCATCAAAGGAGCTTTTGTAGGTGGAGAGAGACCTCATACAAAATCCCACAGCTACTGAACTCTGACTGTCAAACTCTGGTTTCAAAGCAGAATTCAGACTTCAGCCCAATGCAAAAAGCCACATCCTGGGAAAAAGCTTTGCAGCTGGCTAAGCAGAGTATCTTAAACTTCTCACAGCAGAGCACAGAACAAATACCCTGAGTGCTGATTTCAAAAGCAATAGCTCCTGTAATATTTTAGATATACCTTCTCATCTGACCCTCCCTTGCCAATCAGTAGCTGAGCCTTAATAAAAAAAGGCACTCAACAGATGCGAGGCCTCGTGTATTCCAGAAATATTTGTAGTTACAGTAGCTTTCCAAACAGCTATCAGGTAAAATCTGTGCTGAGCCTGAAAAGCAATGTCAAGTTTTCCTCCTCACTCTGCCCTGTCTGTGTGTCACTCACTGCCATTAGAATCCTGTTCTTTGTCTGTAACAGCACTTGAAAAAATCGACATTTAGCTTTTAGGGAGTTCAGGTTTTCAAGTTGTTTTCATTTATGGTGAAATGGTTTCTTTCCACTGAGCACTACCTACCTAACCAAAAGAGAAAGAAAAGATTAGGGCAGACCACTTCCATAATCCACCACAAATGACTGTCCCTGGTCACCATTTGGTTTGAATTGGAGTGCACCGGGAACGCATCAGGCACAGATCGATTTTCCGATGCACCCAATCTGCACTCTGTGTTATCAACTCGATGTGGCAGAAGCAGTTAAGGAAATATTTACAGGAGACTGAATCCTACAGTAAATCAGTAATGAACTTGTTTTTCTGACCTATTTATTCATGACCCATAAGTGAGCTTCTGTTTTTTTTCTAATAACTTCTACTAATGTAATGCTACCCAAGCTAACAACCCCCAAAGAGGCCACTTAATTCCTGTATCAACTTTCTCATCTTCAAAAGAAGAGAATTCACATTGTGATCATTCCTTCCAACCCCTTGATTAATTTCTGCTTAGCCAAACATGAGTAAGCATCCTTCAGCTGAGTACTGAGAGGAAAGTTTCATATCTCTTTACATTCAGTTTAGAATTTAGCCTTAGGAAGAGAGCTCTCAGACAAGTTTATGCAAGATATCTATGTTGTGTTTTATGGAAACATTTAAAACTGGGTATCATAAATATTCTTGCAGGTAAAACACTCTTCTACTTTGAATGCCTACTTGAGATGCTTAAAACCTATCCTGCAATCATATCAAAGCACCTCCAGGACAGCTAGGGGAAGTGAGTTATTCTCAATACATCATTTTTTCCTGTACAGGCTTAGTATTACAAGGAAGTATTGACTGTAAAACGTCTCTGAATAAAATAGAATTTGTTAACCTCATCCCATTCCCCTATGCTGTTATGTGATCTCTGAAAACTGATGTTCTGTGGGACCCTTTCTTAGTCACCCAACACCTCTGTGACCTGCCAAGATTTTAGGAATTGCAACTGTACTCACCTGTGTTGCTTCCAGACTCAGAGAGATTTCACCAAGAGATGCTAAACAAAAGTGTGCAATAACTCTTAAATAAAGGGGGCATGGGCTATGATGCTCCTTCAAGTTTTCCAGCACAAAGTCCTAGTCTGAGGATATTCTACCGAAGCGATTTGGCCTCTGGGTAGAAGAGCCTCACTTCTCTGCAGCAAACTGTGAAGCAAAGGCCAAATCCTGGGGTCAAGTTATACAGGCAAAACTTTCAGAAACCCTGATAGTTGCGGGTGTGACATCATCCTTTGGCATGTGACACATAGTTCACATGTTCACATAGTTCATGTGTGGAAAGCAGATTTCTCCTGGAAAAACAAAGCAATCTGCATGATCCTGGCAAACTGGGAAGGTAATTTCAGCACTTGCATCGGTCTTTGTGCTTCAGTTTTCTCAGGGATACTTCAGGCAGTTTTAAATGCACACCACCTTTGAAACCACTGTTAGGATGGACACTGTGGGAAAGCAATTTAAGGGTTGACTACCGGTTTTAATAAAATATGAAGATGTGCTCGCTTCAGGTTCTGCAAGCAGCATAAAGCGGCACATAAGCATTACGATCTCAGAGCAACTTCGCCTCCTTGCTCACCAAGTTTACAGAGCACCTTCCACACATCCTTCCCTCGCCCGTCGTATTTTAAGGACGAAGTTTTCCAGCTGGCTGCCCTCTTCTGGATGGAATCACGAAGTGTTCGCTTCATTCCGCAGACACAAAACGCAGTGGGATCAGCTTTGCAGTGTGGGACAATTTAAATGTTTTCCTTGTGTCCGTGCGATCACAGAGGTGACACTATGCCAGAATGAGAAGTGGAAAACTCTAAGGAGCTGCTTCATAATTCTCTAGAGAGTCAGCCAAACCTTTTTGAGAGCAGTTAGCCAACTTGCCTTTTTTTTTTTTCCCCCCCCTGTCTTTCTTTTCTTTTGGCATCTTATGAAATTTTTCCCTTTTGTATTTCTCTCCTATATTTATCAGTGCTTAAAACACAACACTGTTTCCTTGTAAAATGCTTAATCCTCCTGCACAAACATGATGGAAATATTTCCATATCTCTTTGTTGCTTAAGGCAAACATGTTAAAGGGAGTATCAGGGCTGGAAGGGCTCTTATATAATCTTTTCCTCTGCTCCAAGTCAGGGTCAAATATTTCTTTGCTACTCTAGATCAGCGTTTGGCTGACCCCTGTTAAAGGGAGCTGATTATGGGGATTGCAGAATTTGTACAGGGAACCCAGTCCACTGCTTCTCCTAGTTAACTATTAGTGTCCCTACAGGTTCGGTTACAGACCCAGGGCACGAGGAAAGGGGTCTAGAGATGATTTTCAAACAGACCCATTTGTCACGTACCTTGGATTTTACCTCTGTGAGCTCTCATTTTTAAAGCGAGTGCAAGGATTGCGATGCAAAGTAGCAGGCTGAAGACAAAACGTCCCTTAAAGAGGGTTTCAGCTCTTGACAGTGTAGCCAGGAAGCTGGAGGCTTTCTCCGTATTATGTATGCAGAGTCATACAACCAGTGCACGCTTTGAAACTTTCACTGCACATCTGTGCATCACTGCATGGACTAGGCACCAAGCCAAGGGCTGAATTCCTACGAGTCCGTGCAGCTCCCACACGTTTACAGCGCTAGGACCCAGAGGGAGCTTAATTTCTGTGAGTCAGTGCAGCTAGCTGAGCCCGGAGAGCAGTGAATGAGGCTGGAAAGGCAGAGGGAATGTGAATGGCTCTTCTGGCTTGGGAAAGTGTCGACGGTCTGGGGTGCTACAGACTACAAAACAGCTTGGACAGCCCTCCGGATTCCCTGTGCCCCCCGCACCCAGCGATACTACTCTGAGGTGAGTGACCCTGCAGGAGTCAGCTTTCACACAGCGAGCAATGCGGCTGGCGTACCAGTTGTGGAAGTTTACTATCCTTGAAATGATTGCTGTACAGTGATTTTCACTCTCTTGAGAGGAACAGATCAGATGTCTTTGAAATGCAGAGTGCTCGTGGCTCGAGAATAGCATTTGCAAGGAAAGCGTGGTCTAGAGAAACTGCAAATCTCATCTGCTAACGCAGGTTAAACCGCATGCACATCTGGAAGGTGTTCACAGACCAGTTGTGTTTTTAAGCTCAAAGCCTGAAAACCATCTTTAGCAAGAACAGCTCAATCTTAGAGAAACGTAAGTATTCTTCTTTCTTTTTATCCAGGTGCAGGAGAACTCACTCTTATTTGCATCATACAGTAGTTCCACCTATATGGAAATTCTTTACTGTCTTTGTTCTGAATATTATTAAGACTTACTTAGCACTTAAAAAAAATTTTTTTTTCTTCCCTCTTTTTTTTTTTTTCTTTTTTCCCTGTGATAGTTCTGCTCTAAACAAGAACTCTTTTCTTTATTAATGTAAATAAATAGGAATCCTGGTAAATCAAAGCATGCCTGGCCCAAGGCAGGAACCTTCAGCTATAGGTAGAGCAGTAGTTGTCCAGATACTCTCTGTGCCCTAGGATGTCCACTTGGAAAAGCTTGCAAACTCCCTGCTGCCTGCCTGTAGTGACAGGATGAATCTGACAACATTTATTGATTTATGTTGGGTGCTAACACTGTTTGATCCGATACACCAGGCAGAGACAAAAATGCAGACCCCAGTCTGGGAGACAGAAGGAATTTGTGTGCTGAGAACAAAAGTGTTTGTGCTCCAGTGGCTTTCTTCACTTTTAAATTCTCCTTATATGCTCAAGAAGTTTCAGAAAAGCAGTGAAAGTGAGCGTGCTTGTCAGGCTGGTTTGTCCAAGTTGTCACAACTTCCCAGTTGCATTGTGACTGTTCAGACAGATAGTTTATGGCTGCTTTCCTGCCTTACAGTACCACAGGCAAAAGTCTTTTGGACACTTTTTTTTTTTTTTTCCTTGTTAAGGCAAAATAAAATGTGACTGTTCCCACATTTTAAGAAAAAAAGAAAAGAAAAGAAAAAGAGGCAGCCAACTTGCCTGTACATTCATAGCCTTTGCACTTAAGGAGCTGTTTCAAATATTGTGGAAAACGGGATTTTTAAAAGAACCTGGCAAGTAGCATTTCAGACATCTGTCTGAAACTCAGGTGGTTACAGGACTTTATTTCTGCACTTTATCAGCAAGAGGTCATAGTGATGGAACGATGAACCAAATTAACTGGAGTTTTCACATGAACGTGACAAGAAAAAATTGGCCTTTACATATATTAATAACTATAGATGAATAATTTTCTAACAAATCTCATTAAGGGCTGAAGAGAAACCCTCTGATGAATCTGTAGAGTAGAGCAATAATGATCTCACATCTTAATCAATGCCAGCCACTCACCCCAAAGGAATCTGTCATTCTCACAATAAGGTAGCAAAGACAGTAACTGGCCTTATTTTTCTCATCCTCTTAGCTAAGCAATGTGCATTTTCTTGTCCAAAACCTTAAGTTACCTTTTCAGATATCTTCATTTAAGTCAGGTAAAGAATTACAAGAAGTACAGAGGACCATCCTAACCCATCTGCTAAGGAGATTGCTACATAGAATAACTCAAGTCTGTGTAATCACTGTAAGATGTTCATTTTAAGAACCGGGCTAGAGAAATACCTAAAATATCTATTCAGCTTAGCATTTTCCAGTGCAAGCTGCCTTTCTTTAACAGGGTACCTAGAACAAGGGTCACATAGCACACATTTTAAAAGTAGAGCATTTCAATCAATAGAGTAAGTTTCATAGATTCCCCTCATGGCTCCATGGCTTTAAAATCTTCCTTTAAATACAAATTCTACTAACTGGTTTTCAGCTTTTTTACAAAGTGGTTATAGAACTAACAAAAAAAAAATCTAATAGATAAGAGGTTACAATTAATTAAATGGCAGCTGGGAGAAAAGGTAATTTTAAGATGTTAAAATAATTTTGCCATTTCTTTTTTTTAGTCTCTATTTTAAGAACAAATTCCTGATTAAAAAAAAAAACAAAAACAAAAACAAAAACCACCACCAACAACAAAACCAAACAACAACCACAACAACAACCAACCAAAGGGTTAATAATTCTACTAACTGGTTTTCCACTTTTTTACAAAATGCTTTTAGAATTAACAAAATATCTAATAGATAATAGGTTACCATTGATTAAATAGCAGGTGGGGGGGAAAAGGTAATTTTAAGAAGTTAAAATAATTTTGTCATTTCTTTTTATAGTCTCTATTTTAACAAACTCTTGAATTAAAACCAAACAAAAACCAAACAAAAAAACCCAAAACAAACAAACAAACAACAAATAACCACCAGGAAAAAAAAAAAAAACAGGAAAAAAAAACCCAACACGACAACAACCAACCAAAGGGTTAATAAAATTAATGTTTTCATTCCAAAAGACTCCATCTTAAATACCAAACGTGAACGCTGGATTGGTGGGGTTAGAAATATTTGCCTGTCCTTCAAATCTCAGTCCAGCAGAAGCCTGTGAGACTCAACTCCTCTCAAAGCGGCTGCTGAAACGGTGACCTCTGCTGGCAACCACCCTCTGGTGAAGAGAACTTCACAGAGCATTCAGCAAGTGACCTTGAACTAAAACACTTCACTCCATCAACTGGCACACTTAGACCTTAAACACCTCTAGAGCCTCCTCACGGTAAAGGAAGTGCAAGGCACATGGAACCCTGCTTCTATAGCTGCACTGCTTTCACAGCAACAGGAAAGTTCTCCCTGTGCTGAATTTGGCTTGAGTCTGGTCACAGAGACCAACACCCCCAAGAGCATTTCTGCAGCAGAAGTGCCTCCCGCTCGGGGGTAGTTGGCCTGTGGGATGCATGTGGCTTGCTCTGACACAATGGCCTTTGTGCAGCTCTGCTGAGTTCATTAAATATTGGCACGTGTGTGCATTTCTGCAGAAAACTACATGGTTGAGCAATGTAGGATCACTTTTGCCGATGCCAGGAGACCGCAGTGCCTGTTGATTTATGTGTGCTCTTATCTGCTCGGCTCCACAAAGAAGCAAGCTATAGAACTCAGTGGAAAGAAAAACTCAGACCTTTGATATAAATTTTTACTGTCCTCACATCCTGCTTGCAGTTCAGGTCATCGTTTACATCTCAGAAAAAGAATATAGTAGAACATTAAAAGGTGCAGGATGATGAAAGATCCGGAACATTTTCCATATTTTGAGGAACTACACAGGATTACAGTTTCTAAGATTGGAAAAGAGATGGCTGGGGAGGGGTAGCATGAAGGTAATTACAGTCATAATTGCCCTTAAGATGTTTAAAAGGAAATGACTTTTGTCTTGTCTCCCAGTTGACAATTGAGGAGTAGGAACTAGAACTAGCAGGTGGCAAGTTCATGGCAAACAGAAGGTGATGGTTCCTCTTCATGCATAATTGAACTGTGAAATTCCTTTCCACAGGACATTGTAGTTTGTAGACTTTCAGAAAGTAATCAGATATAATAAAAGCAAAGGCACTTCCTGTGGGTCAGGAAATCCACAAGTCAAAAATGACTGCTGAGTGGAAGAGTACACCAAGGAGATGATCACCACATGGGTATTTGTACACTGTTCCCTAAACGTTATTAGCTCCCTAAACATTATTAGCCTTACTTGTACACTGCTCCCTAAACATTATTAGCTCCCTAAACATTATTAGCCTTATTTGTACACTGCTCCCTAAGCATTAGCTACTGCAGGAGACGGAATATTGACCTGGATGAGCATCCCAACCTTCTCCTCAGTGTTGTAGCCTGTCAAATCCCAACAATGAAGAAGGTGACTATGCACTATTTGCTATGTGGTGCTGGTTCACTGCTGAGAGCATACTGATTCTAGTAAAACAGACAGGTAAAGGTGGCATTCTTTATTTTGACTTGTGTTCAAGGATTTGGTGCAGACAGGTGCTCGTGGAAGTTTCCACAGCTGAGATTCACAGCTCTCCATTCAAATCAGTGTCTAAATAGATTACGAATGGGATGCTGGAGAAAGGCCTGGGAAAGTACCTAACTGGTCAGTACACTGCAAATGGGAAAACACAACTTGATCTCTTTGTCTTTGATGCTTGGTGACTTGTGGAGCTGGCACCACATGTAAAACACTGGCAAGAAATATTTCACTTTGAGAACTGCATCACCCTGCAATAAATCAGGTTCAGGAGAATGGTAATGCAGACGGTGAAACCTGGATGCCAAGAATTGCCAGCATATTCCAAGGTGGAAAGGTGGAGGTGTGCAATGCCAGCCCAACTTTGCCAACCTGTTCCCAAGTGCAGCTGACTTGTGTTCATCGCTCTCCACTATGCACACAGAACACTACAATGCTACAGAGCATCCTGTTCTTAGAAGTGGGAGATTGTGGCCACAAATTTTGCTCCTTTGAGATTATTAAGTAGTTAAAAATGATTTATGATGTACTGAAACATTAACACCTGGCACTTGTAAACAGAAGGGATGAAATCAAATTTAATGGATACAGAAATGAAGACCTAAGATGCTGACTGCAGTGGCAGAGTTGGGGAGTCAGTAAAGATATACAGAGCTGGTTACAGCAATTCACCAGTAAGCATATCTCTGAATGGATGAGCTCCAAGTGAAGCACACTTGAGTACACCACACTGCACAGCTGCTGTCGTGTCTTTAGAGGAAGGAGAAAGATGCACTACTTGACTAGCTTCAGGCATAAAGTCTGTGTGACTATATTCATGTGAAAGACATTTAGATGACACCATGACTGCACAGCAGGAGAAAATACATAAAGCACACCTCAATATTTTGAGCCTGTATACAGCCAGTAAGAAGAAAACTACTGTGTGCCTGTAGAAATCAGATCCTATACACAGCTATTATCTACATATTACCTAAATCCAGAATCAAATTAATTGAATGAGGCAGTATGAAATAATATCCTTTTGAGAGTTCAGCAGCCAGGCATCTGAAGCATCATTTTTAATTTCCTTTGCTATAGCTTAATGAATGAAACACCTTCATCTTTGCCATATCTTGGAGGCAATGTGTATTTCCCAGTAAGGAGCTTTTCTTTGTTTTTTTTCTCCCTTGGCTCTTGCATTATGACACAGTAGTTGGCACTATCAGATGACTCCAATCAAAATCTATCAGACTCACACTCTCTGTTGCTGGGATCAGTTTTATCACATGAATGTGGCTCCCACATTTCACAGTGGAAGAAAATGTGAGACGGTGACAATGCACAGAAAAAATCCAGAGGAATTTCCTAGCCTGGACTTTACAACTCAAAACCCTAAGGCAGACTGCTTTGATAGTCCCCACAAATATTTTCTGATCACTGTCAGAAATTGTACCTGCAGTAACCAGACCACCTGAGGTAGTTCAAAACATCTTTTGCACAGGGATTTTCTAAAACAAAACATCAAACACAGACCATTAAACCGATCTTAAAACAAAAAAAAATCTTTCCCTAATTTAAGTTCCTGGCTCCAAAATCTAATTTCCTCTTCCTGTAGGATCCATAACAATGTGCTAATAAAACATCAGGAGTTGCTCCCATTGACTTGTTACATGTCAAACTCCTACTGATGTGAGTGTAAAGAAGATTCAAGTTCAAATGCAGAAGGCGGGGGGGGGGGGGGNTCCTTCCAGGAATAAAATGAATCAATAATCAATAAAATGAATCTGCTCCTTACACTCCTGATTACACTGCCATTATTTGTGAGAAATGTTGCTGTGTTAAAGAATATGCAACAACAGCAACCCCCCAAAAAATAATTTTTCTCAATTTGTTGTCAACTGCTCAGAAAAACACTAAAAGATTACACTTTCTGACAGCTCTGACCTATAATGAGTAAATGATTCCAGCATCAATACTGCTGGGCAGTAGATTATTTGCTAAGCATGGCTTTGCAAGTCTAAAACTCCCATGTTGATTTTCTCTTATCCCAAATTTTCCTTTGCACTGTAGAGCTGTAAAGGTAGCACAGATATTTTAATTTTTTAATGGTCTGGCTCACTGATTGATTTTGTTTTAATTTTGCTCTTCACACCATCATGTGGCCCATTGATGAAGGATGATTTGCAGGTGGTAACAGCCTGTATTCATTACTGTCTGACACCTATAAAGTTTTCCATATGAGAAGCCACCCATTCTTTCTCTCAGCAGTCAGTTAGGAGGGTTTAGTTTTAGGGGGTTCTTTTTTGCTTTTACTTTCCAGCTGGCTGCAGTTCATTGTCACCAGCTTTGGTATTTTCTCTTGTTATCATATATTGCCTTTGAGCAAGAGTTTGGGTTAAGTGCTTCCATCACCTATTGAAAAAAATTATATCCTTTCACAGGCTAAATTCTTTCCTCGCTATTTGTCTGGGGACTAGGGGCCTAACTCTTCAGCTCTCCTCACTATCATAGTTTTGGACTTAAAACAATAAAAGTCCCAAAGGCTTTAAAATCGTGGCCAGATTCAGAAGGCTCAGGTGCTTGATGTCTCTCACAAAAGCCAAGTGCATGAAAAGGAACCATCTACTGACATGATCAATAACAACAAAAAGCAGCTGTTCACATACCACCTAGTTAGGCTGCAAAACTCCCAGCCACAAGGTATTTTGCTGCTAAAACTGCAAACGGACTCAAGGAACAGGTAGGTAGGTACCTGGAAGGGAAATACACTGAACATTACATATGCCACCCTGGCACAGCAAGTAGCTCATCCAGACACTGCAGAAGGATAGGGGAGCAGTTGCAAAAGTACCACTATGTGCTCAGTTTGCTCTTAGACACTTGCCTAAGGGTCTTCTATTTGCCTCTGTCAGGGAGAGTAGCAAGAAGATAAACATTTCATCTGTGCCATCACAGTCACTCACATACTGACAGCCTGGCAAAGAGGTTCTCTGTACCAGAGAGCAAGTTGATTACCCTTTCTCTCATTACAGTGTTAGCAATTTTGTTCATATCCCTCAGCAAAACTGATCATAGGAACTGGTATAAGTGATCCTGCTCTGCAGGGAGGGGAGGGATGGGTGCACTGGATGATCTTTCCAAGTCCCTGCCAGCCCCTGACATTCTGTGATTCTGTGAACTGCACCTCTTAGGCAGAAGAAAAAAAGCACACAAACTGTATCATGAGAAATAAGCACCAAGAAAAAAACCTGCCTCTTTATCCTGTTTTATCTCTTTTTACAGCGGGTAGAGCATGGAGCCAGTTATTTTTCAGTCAATTACCTAACAGTAATTCAAGGCTGTTTTATACTCACTTCTTCCCCTAATAAAGATGCCAGTCCTGTATGTAAGGCTGGTGTGGATGACATCCCTCTGTATTTCTACTAAATGCTGGCTGATTCATAGCCTGTGGTTTGCTTATACTCAGTTTACCAAGCAATCCATAATGCTTTATGAAAAGATTTGTACTCAGTTGTGCATGGTACCTGTGCAGCTCGTGGTTTACTTCCAGAGATGTCAAGCCAGAGAAAGCAGTGCCTGTCCATTCAAAATCCCTTTCCATTGCTCTCCTTGTTATTGGTGTCTCTTATCAACGCTATAAACATTCAACATCTCTGTTTTCATTCTGCCTAGATCCAAATCCTCCCTGCCTCAGTCATTCTTGCCAAACCTTCCTCTCATCATTTGCTAAGGCACATGCTGTAAACAGAAGAGTGCAAAGGTTCAGTGCTCAGCCTCACGTTCCAGGACATTTCATATATGCCAAAAGTGTGAGTTTCTGGCTTTGCCAAAGCATGCAGGATCAGATGCATTAGAGAGACTTCTGATCCATCAGCTCTCCCTAGATGTGCTTTCTTGCACTGTAAGCTGCCTTTGGGAAGCAGACTGATGTTGTGAAGGGCTGGACTAAAGACCATTTTTCTCTGTGTGTGTTTTCAGAGGGACAACCATTGGCCCTTTCAGTTCTCCCAGTCCTCTCTTGCTATTTGAAAGCAAAGAAATCATTGCAAAGAACCATACAAGATTTTAGTAAGTAATTAACTGCTTGACTGAGAATATCCCTACTTTTTATTTCATCTAAAGCTTATGGGTAATGTTTTGAAACCTTGACTGAACTCAGACATTCAGTCAAGATGCTGGCTTGGCATTTCTCTGTGTAGGCTGATCCATAGGGAATGCCATTCATACCAGCACTGAAGTAAGTAGGATGACTCAGCTAATTAATCAGATTTCTTTTTCCTTGCTGAGAAGCAAGTAGTTGGTTTCCCCAACTGCTGAAGTGATCATTGTCAAGCTTGTGTCATAACTCACAGAGTTTTGGTCACTGCTGGCTCCCATTCTAAGAGAAGGAAAAGTGACTTGGACCCTGCCTCCTGCGTGATGAACACAAAGAGCAACTCTGCACCCAGGCTTTTCTGCTCACCATAAAGGCATTGTCATCTGGGGGAGAAACCTTTCCACTCCTGTTGCTTTCTGATGGAGATTTGTCCCTAATTTGTAATCAACCATAAGCTCAGGGTTGATAGATCCAGTGGCATCAATTACTGCCTGGAGAAGCAGCCACTAAAAGCAGAGCACTCGTGCTTTGCCAGAGCACAGCATAGGACCTACACATGAGCCATGCCTCTAACTTCCAATAAAAACCTGAATTTATTAACCTAGTTAATGGAAGGGGATAAAAAAGGGTATTTGTAAAGACCTTAAGTAAATATGGAGCTTTTATTCTTCCCTTCCATTAACAGGTAAATCTGAAGAGAAAGGCAGCCAGTGTACAAGTGAAGTATATGATCATCCTGATGAAATGCCTACACTGTAAACAGACCTAATGACAAAGTTAAACTTCAATTAAAGGCACAATGGTTCTAGGCAGACAAAAAAGGCTTTCCCAGCTTCCCACTAAGTAGGTCTCCAAGTATAGATAGGTTGACAGCTATGGGGAATAGTTAAAAAAGTTAATGACAGTAAAAATGGGATTCACTAGAGGCTGTAATTCGAATTCCAGTGAGCACTGCCAGAGGCCTGAGGTGAAGAAAGCAGCACTATTTCTAGCAGAATGCAAAGCCAACAGAAAGATAAATATCTGTCAGAACCAGCTACAGACGAGATTCTTATCGATCCCTCAGTGTCACAAGAATTCAGAGGGGCTCAAAGGAAATTCAAACAAACAGACAACACATCTGTGGATTTGTACTGCTAAAGTACATTTCCCTGGTTTCAGCTGTACATTTTCAAGTAGCTGTGTGTGATGTAGCTCAGTGTTCCAGGGCAGAAGAGGTATTTATTTCAGCTTAATCACTGTCAAGCTTAGTCTTGCATGAAAACTAGGGGCAAGGAAGCAGGTTTGTTGCTCCAGCCAGCACTGCTGTTACTAGCCTCCGAGCCATTGATTTTCATGTTTAGACTGTGTTGCTGTGGATTTTGTTTCTGCCTTATCCATGTCTAACCCCATTAACAAGATTAAGACTTTGCTCACACTCTTCTAATTAAAATGCTGTAATTCTGGGAAGAGATTCAAAGTCTTCTTTTAGCAGGGTAATCAGTGTCTCTGTGAGTTCAAGTTATCATGAACATCAGTTTGCACAAAGATAGCATTCTTCCATGCCGGCCCTGCCTCCTTACCCATGTTGGTTTGAGGAACACATTTCATTTTGTGGTACTGGTATCAACAGCATCTGCATACCATAGCTACAGAGCTGCCTCAAGCTGAGGAGTTTACAGGTTTTGGAGCTGCCATCCTACTGATCCAGCTGCAGGCTCCTCACACCCTGTCATGCTAGGAACATATGTGCACTTGCCTGCAACGTGTTTCCCTTACTAAACCAGAAGAAGCATGATCTGAACTTCAAGTTGCATTGCACTTAGCAGCTGTAGAATTCAAATATTATTTACAAGTTGTTATTATTTCTATAGCTTCTCATTCCTTACCAAATTACCATTCCACAACTTTCAGAAAGTACCTCCTCCCACTCTGACTCCTTTCTCCTTGTATCTTCTATAAGCTATAGGAGACTAAAAGAAGTTTTTTATTTCGTTTGAGGCATAGAAAGTTTCATGTAAACATGAGGAGGAATTTTTTCCCTGTGAGGGTGACAGAACACTTGAACAGGCTGCCCAAGGGGGTTATGGAGTCTCCCTCTCTGGAGATATTCAAAACCTGCCTGGACACGTTCCTGTGTGATCTGCTCTAGGTGATCCTGCTCTGGCAAGGGGGTTGGACTGGATGAGCTTTGGAGGTCCCCTGCAGCCCCTGCCATTCTGTGATACTCAATCTCTGCAAGATTGTTTGTTGAATGTAGAGAGAAAACTTCCTGAAGTGGTTTTGTTATCCCAATTCCAAGAGTCTACACATTCAATCTACTGATTGTTCTCACTATGGAAATGGAAAGGTTCATACCTAATCTAACAAAAGACAGCAAGGAAAATAATACTCTGGCAAACACAGTAACAGAAGTGTTCCTTGCCTGGCCTACATCTGTTAGAATTCCCACTCCTCAAAGCCTGTGTGCCAGGGAAGTCAGCGAACCCACGGGAAGCTGACGCGTCGACAGCATAAGGACATGCAAGGACAGCAGTGATTAGCACAGCTCTGCAAGCCAAGCAGGCACAGTCAGTCACTTAGAACTTGGCCAAAGAGAGTTCTAGAATAAGTGGTAGAAAGATGCAAATGCACAACTAAAAGGCAGAGCTGCATTCTGCCCATTATCACTTTGACTGCACCAAAACCTGCATTCAGCAATCAGATGCCAGGAAACTGAACATGAACCTGTAAGTAGCCTGCAGCTGCTCCTGACACATGAGTGCCAAATGCAGACTTGGAGAACTGCTGAGGCTTACAGGTTAGTCCAGCACCGTGTTTCCTGGGAAGCAGAGGTTGCTGAGGCCTGAACTTCATTTGAGCTTCTTTATACTTTGTTCTTTGCTTAAAGGACTCCCCTGTATAAGGTAGTGAAATGCAGAAGGAGAATCAGATCTTTTCTTTACATTTCCTGTTTCCTTCTCCTTTTGCACAGCATAATTGTATGACCAGATGTGTTCAAAGACACAGGCACTTGTTTCAGAGACCTCCAGCAAAGGAGATCTTGTACTCTGTGTCAGTCACTGCTCTGAATATTACACTGATCATTATTCAAGCTTTATGGTAAGGGTGTTGCAGAGTGGTCAGGCTCCAGACACAGACGAATGCCTTCCTACATTTAAATTTCAGCTAAAATTCCATTTCACCTTAAATACCTGTGTGGGTGAAAAAGCCCAAACCCCTCATATCTTAAAACATTCCCACCAGCTGCCTCTCATCTAGCTCTGACACAACATAAAGACAAGAGAAAAGTCCTACTCGCACACTACTCACTGGGTCTGTGCCCAGGAGCCCAAAGCATACAGCTAAAATATGGACCCAATTCAAACTCTTTGCTCTCTGGGAGCATCACTCAGATCTTTAGTGCAGCAGCTGCCTGATACATTTGGGATGCTGTAAGCTTTGCACCATGCAGAAGCTGTGTTTTTCTGGTCTCACAGGCTTGGTGTCAGGCTCTCAGCTAGATCCTCAGGACATAGGAATGAGGCAACCTCCTCGATCAAGGCAGTGGTGCCTACTTACTCACTACCAGGAACTGCAGTTTTAAGTAGTTTTTCTGAGTATGTATTTTTTTGTTGCCAATGTATAGAATCCACTACATTTTGTTGCTGCCAGCAGTTGTCTAGCATTGCAGCAGCATGAGTCACTGTGCGATGGGTTAATACAGTAATGAGTAAATATTTTCCACAGAAGATGAAATCCAACATGCTTAAGGCAAGAGGTCCAAGGTGCACTGCAGCAAAGATTGGGTAGGGCAGTAACTGTGAGGCAGCTGGTCTCAATGAAAGGAGAGGGCAAGGAGATTTGCAAATAAAGGAGAGGATGCAGTACAGCAGACTGCTCTTGGAGCTGGAAAGTGAACTAAAATAATACATCAAGACACAGGTATGGCCAGGAGCAGGACTGAGTTCCAGAGAATCAGAGACTTTACCAGCAGGAATATATTCCTTAGTCCTTGAGTTTGCTGCCCAGCAAATCATTATTGGATAAGCACAGCTTCTGCTGCACAGAAAAGCTGCACTCTTTAGACAGGGAATGGTCCTGATGGAATGATCTGGTGCAAGTGCATAAGGCATGTTTGCTGCTGTACCACTGAGTCATAGCAGGAATCACAGGGTGGACTTGGTGATGGGAATCCCATTCTCCTCTTGCTTTTCAATCCATTCATTCCATAAAAAAAGGAGCAAAAAGGGATTACGGTAAAGAGAGAAAAAACTGATACTGACAGGAATTACAAATGTTGACTTGTTCTTCCACCACTTGAGGCACAGACACACACACAAGGAACAAATAAGGGCAATGAGGCAAATGAAAGAGTGCAAAGAAATAGGATCTGTATCCCAATTATCCTGAACATAGACTGGTCTTGCAGTGGTTACTTTGCTACAAATTAACCAAGGTGAAATTCTAGGCTAAAAATAGTTCAGAACAGAAAACATAAAGGAAACAAAAATGTAGGTCTGGAGTGTTTTGGATAATACCAACACATTTAGACAGAAACCATATTTTAATCCTAAGTTAAGGACCAAGTACAAACATATCAAGTGTGAAAGCACAGGGGCAAAAATTCCAGCAGCAGCCGAGGTCATGGAAGCGCTGTCTCTTCACAGAAAATCATTTAGCATCATTGCCTCTGAGGTGCTAGAAGACAAAGTCCTTCTTCTGATCACATCTAGATGAGCCAATGTATTAGAACAAACAGCTTAGAGGTCTAAGCAAGACTCAGAACTTGGTGTTTTTCTTGGTAAACTACCCTAAATGCCAGGAGACTCTTTCTCCAGTAAGAACTGGAGAACATGACAACAGTTACACAGATGATGCTGAAATCTGAAAATTCTCTCAGTGTCTCTTTGATTTCCTTTGTTTTACTTGGCAGAATTTCCAGGTTTTTTGTTGTGGTCAGCTCTACTATGGAACCTGTTCTTAGTAAGGAGATTTTACCCTCTCATTTCAAAGTTGCACCACATTTGAGTCTTGGTATGCAGAGAAAGACAATCCTTTTTTTCCACCTCTGTAGCACTAAACTTTCAGTTTTTAAGTCTTTTAAAGTTTTTTTTTCAGAGGGCTGGAGCAGCTGTCCTACAAGGAGAGGCTACAAGAGTTGAGGGTCTGCAGCCTGAAGAAGAGAAAGCTTACAGGAGATCTTATACTAGCCTTCCAGTATCTGAAGGGGGCTACAGGAAGGCTGGGGAGGGATTATTTACAAGGTTTTGCAATGACAGGACAAGGAGCAATGGATTTGAACTGGCAGAGGGGGGATTGAAACTGGATGTTAGGAGGAAGTTCTTTACAGCGAGAGTGGTGAGACACTGGCACAGGTTGCCCGGGGAGTTTGTGGCTGCTCCCTCCCTGTGGGTGTTCAAGGCCAGGCTGGATGAGGCCTTGAGTGACCTGTACTAGTGGGAGGTGTCCCTGCCTATGGCAGGGGGTTGGAACTAGATGAACCTTGAGGTCCCTCTCAGCCTTTCCATTCTATGATTCTGTAAGTCACCAGAATACAAAAAAGCCTTTACATTTGAAAGTTTTTCTTACACCAAACAAAACCATGTGCCTAGTTCAGATGGCAGCTCCATCACATTTCACATTGCTGTAGCAGAGTACTTAGGGATTGAAAGGAAATTGTTCTGAACACCTATTAGCTGGGAAAGGCAGGGTGAATATGGGAGGCTCTGAGCATCAGCACAGCTTTACAGGCTTCAGAACAAGCTCATGCTGTGCAATGAGCAGACATAGAAATACCTGCCCAAGCCTTTGCATGTTGCCTCATGCAGAGCAGGACACAGCTAAGTGCTCTCCATTGCTTCTGTCCAGTCATCAGCAGAAATTGCACACTTCTCAAATGTGCAGGATACATCAAAGAATAGAGAAGCTAAGCTGCTAATGAGCAAGATTCCAATTATTTAGGCTCTTTTTATGCATTCAATTTAACTTGGGACATGCTGATTTAAAGAAAAATATTAACATCTTAAGTTAATTAAATGTTTTTATTCCTGCAGCTTATGTGGGCTGTTAACAAAATGAGCTAAATGTAGTTACAATGAAGTAGGCACAGAACGAATGGGACTGCCATGGGGTCAAGACCCATTTTCAATTGCAATGAAAACAAGAAGTCAAATCCTAAAGCTCTCATTTGAGTTCTCTTGTCACAATTTCCATATTGTGATATTTACAATATGGGGAAGTAGGTGCTGGGCTCGTCTCACAGTTATTTAGTGGTAGAACAAGGGGGAACAGCCTCAAGCTGCATCAGGGGAGGTTTAGTCTAGACATTAGGAAAAATTTTTTCACTAAGAAAGTGGTCAGGGATTGGAACAGGCTGCCCAGGGAGCTTGGTGGTTGAGTCACCATCCCTGGAGGTGGTTAAAGGTCGTTTAGATGTGGCGCTTACCAGTAGGGCTCAGTGGTGAACTTGGTAGAGCAGGGTTAATGGTTGGACCTGATGATCAAAAGGGTCTTTTCCAACCTCAATGATTCTGTGGTTGTCATGTAAAGTAAAATCATTCACGAAGAAGTGAATTGAATTCCATAGGGCTCATGAAAGTAAAATAGATTTAGAAACAAGAAAGAGCATCCTAGAAATTTGGGGGTTGTTGTGTTTGCTTTTCTAAAAGGAAAAAAAAAAAAAAAAAGAGCAATGGAGAAAAGAAATATAGCTACTGCTTGGCAAGAATCCTGTGTTATTCTTCAGGTTTTTCACTTGCTGCAGAACTAACTTCTGCTGATAGACCACAAGCTAGTGGCAAGGCCCATCTGATTAAGTGCTACGTAAAGTGACTTGCTGCTTTTGGATGGAAAATCCCGCATACACAAAGTCAAATCCTTGTTTTGGTTATGGACTTTTTTCCACTATTTCAGAAATCTCTGAATGACCACAACAGCAGCTCCATTTGGAAAGGTGGCAGTTTTAATTTGCAATCTTTTCTGTAAGTTATTATGAGGGGTTTTATTTAATGGAGAAAAAGAAAAACCATCTAACACATCATTGTTGATGGAGCCAGGCTCTGCTGGGTGATGCCCAGTGGCAGGACAAGGGGCACTGGATGGACTCTAAAAGAAGTTTTTTGTTTGGTCTGAGGCACAGGAAGTTTCATGTAAACATGAGGAGGAATTTTTTTTCCCTGCGAGGGTGACAGAGGACCGTAACAGGCTGCCCAGGGCAGTTGTGGAGTCTCTCTCTCTGGAGATATTCAAAACCTGCCTGGACGTATTCCTGTGGGATCTGGTACAGGTGATCCTGCTCTGGCAGGGGGGTTGGGCTGGATGAGCTTTGGAGGTCATCTCAAGCCCCTGATATTTTGTGATCAATTTGGACTGTTTCAGTTACAGATTTTTTTTTATCAAGCGCAGCCAGCTGCTCAGTTTCACCAGAACTCACACTTCCAATGTCTCTGAACTCAAGCCTTCTCTGCTGTATCCTTCCTGTACTTTAAGTCATCAAGCACAGACACACTTCCACCTCCCTTTTGTCTTTTCAGAATTATTGTCCCATTACACTATCACTGAGGCTTTCAAAGCAGTTATAAATGCACTGGGAGATTTAAAAAAGATATCATTCCTTTTTGACATAAAGAATTAACAGACCAGGAAAGCCTGAAACACACAGGCACTGAGTATCAAAAGTCATCTGAATCTTGGCCTTAACTTCTGGGTGCTCTTTGTACTTACATAATGTTCTTTTCCAGATTCAAGATCTAGAGAAACATTACAGATGATGGAATCTATCTTTGGGAATTCAATCATAACATACCAACTCATTTTCAGTTTCTCCCTCATTTTCAGAGTCACCACACTTAAGGCATTACACTAAAAGACAGCATAAAACGCATGCAGTTGCTAACAAACTCATTGGTTTAAAATTTCTTTGCATGGTAGAAAAAGGTTGAAAAGCATAATAAAACTGAAGATGATGAGCTTCAATAAAAATTAAATGCTAGCATTGCTGTCAGGATTCAGATGGTTCTTATTAATCAAGTTTTGGACAAGAATCAAGTCTTATATTCCCTTCTGAATAGCTGGAATAAGATCAGTAGTTGGAAAAGTTTCCTGGCCCTTAAAGATAATCTATTTTTCTGCCTTAACTACTTTTGGCTGCAAGATGGGATACAAACATTGTAGTCTGATTGCCCTCAGACTCCCTTTTTTTTCCCCCCAGATGGAGTTCCAGTTTGATTTTTGTAGTTTCATAAAGTCTTAAATTCCAATACTTACATTTCTGGTCACTTTATACTCAAAAGCTCAGGACCAAATACAGCAGAGAGTTGGCAGAGTCAGCTCAAGATGCACTTAGGAGAGGTGTGGATGAGGCCAGGCCACGTGTCCACCCTCACCCAGTTCCTCTGGACTCCTCTTAAGCAGCAGCTAAGGAACAAGTCCTCCTCTTGTGTTTGGACAGCAGCTGTAGGTAAGCAGCAATCTTTCATGCAGGCTTGCAGATGAGTAGGATGAAGGCTTCTGTTTCCACAGACCTCAAAGGCATCCAACTTTATATGGGTGGGATGGATTTATCCCATTTATGCTAGGGCAGTATTCCTGTCAGTGTCCAAGAGCTTTAGTCACTCCTTTGTGCCAATGAATGAGGATTTATGGAACCCTGCAGTCCCACAAAATGTATATAGAGTCTGAAGTCTGTAGTCACCACCCTCATTGCAAAGAATTTCCTCCTAACATCCAGTTTTAATCTCCCCTCTGCCAGTTCAAACTCATTGCCCCTTGTCCTGTCATTGCAGGACCTTGTCAATAGTCCCTCCCCAGTCTTCCTGGAGCCTCCTTCAGATACTGGAAGGCTACTCTAAGTATTGAATTGAAAGTTCCAAGGTAATGTCCATCACTAATTTTAGGGTTTGCTTTATAGGTGATAACACAGGGATGATAAACAAACTTGGTATGCTCAAATGTCTTGTGTCTAACCAGCATTTTTATTTCTAGTTCACTTAATTTCACCAGCTTTTTGCCATTGAGGCCATGAACTTGAGGAGATTCAGATTCTTCTAAGGCTGCTTTCTGTCATTTATTTTCAGAGAGGTTTCTCCCTAGTTTTAATAAGTGGCCATTAATTATTTTTTTCCCTTACTGTATTTAAAGGTATTTTTATCCTGAGATAAATTCTCATCTTTTATTTAATGACTATCGGTTTATCACCTTTATCAGGTCTAAATTGTCTCTCCTGTCAGGATGGCTCTATGCATTTTAACACTACACAGATCTGCATCCCATTGCTAGTTTTCAGTGGGACAGGCATCACGACCTGAATGTCATGTGCTGCTGTCCAGAGGATTTTGGATGGATGAGATTTTAGAACACTTTAGAGGACTGTTGATAAGTCTAAAGCCCCATGAGTGTGCTCCACCTCCAACAGTATTACACTGCCAATCATTATGTGCTTTGAAATGGAAGTCTCCATCATGTTTTACAACTCAGGAGTTAAAAAGTGAGCCTCTTAAAGTTAGAATCATAGAATCATAGAATGGTAAGGTTGGAAGGGACCTCAAAGATCATCTAATTCCAAGCCCCTGCCACAGGCAGGGACACTTCCCACTAGAACAGGTCACTCAAGGACTCATCCAGCCTGGTCCTGAACACCTCCCTGGGCAACCTGTGCCAGTGTCTCACCACCCTCACTGCAAAGAACTTCCTCCTAACATCCAGTTTCAATCTCCCCTCTGCCAGTTCAAACCCATTGCCCCTTGTCCTGTCATTGCAAGACCTTGTCAATAGTCCCTCCCCAGCCTTCCTGCAGCTGCCTTCAGATACTGGAAGGCTCCTCTAAGATCTCCTGGAAGCCTTCTCTTCTCCAGGCTGCAGAGCCCCAATTCTCTCAGCCTGTCCTGAGGAGGGTCTGAGAAGAGCAAAGGGGCAGAATCCCCTCCCTTGCCCTGCTGCCCACACTGCTCTTGCTGTAGCCCAGCACACAGTTGCTATCTGGGCTGCACTCACACTGTAATCTCATGTTGAGCTCTGCATCACCCCAGACCCCCAGGTCCTTTTCCTCAGGGCTGCTCTCAGCCACTCCCCACCCAGCCTGGAGTTGTGCTTGGGATTGTGCCTATCCAGGTGGAGGACCTTACACTTGGCCTTAAGTTGAGCTCTATCTGTCCTCTGCCACACTAAACGTTTCTGCAGCCTGGATCTCTCCCATGGGGTAGCTTCCCTTGGCTGATGTTCTGAGGGGACGGATTGCCAGTGCAGGTGCTGGGCAATAGCCTCTTCCTCTCTTGAGGTTTCTCTGCAGAGGCACTACTAGCAACTGAAATATTGAGGTACTGCTTCAGGAGGACAGGACTGATAAAATTAGACTTCTCCAAATAAGCCATTCTCATTACTTATGCCCCAGTAAACATACAATAATCCCTAGGAAATGTTTTCCAAAGCCTTATTCATTTCTGCTGTGGTGAATCCCCACCCTGCAGGCAAAGACTCATAGTGCTGTTTGCCCTCAGGTACCCAAAATGACAGATGCATCACAGGCTATCAAGCATTCCTGTTTTTACCTTTGCCTAGACTAAACTTGAGTCAGAAATCCAGAGGCAGGCATTTGTTGCACATCCTGTGATGACGATGATAAGGTGACAAGATGCATGCTCACTGCTGCAGGGCAGTATTTTTCTCAGTCGTTGACGCTCTCCCTAGAAATACTCAAAGGAACATTTGAGTACTGGAGGCATTTGGAACAAAAGGAAGTGTATGAGACACAGGTAGCTTCCAGCTGGCTCTTTTAGCATACAGAAAGCTCTTATTTACAGGGTGAGTCACTGTAGATGTAATAGAGGAATGAAATCTTAAGTCCATCAGAAATTCCTGTTTTCTTGTTCATCAATGAAGAACAAGGGAAAGCTGAAATGCAGTGCCTGTGACACTGCTCTTAGTCATAATGGCTTAAGGATTCCCTTCAAGGCCTCCCAGGTTATAGAACTTTTTTTTCTCCCTGAATTGCCACTGCAAAGTTTTTGTTCAAACACCACTCGCAATGTTTCAGTAAGGAAGATGTGCCAGTGGACACCATCACTGTAACAGCAACCTCAGCAGCAACTGCCTATGAGCAATCATCTCATGTCAAAGCTCTCTGCCTTCCTCAGCAGCACCACACCTTGCAAGGTTCAGCTCCACTCACGCCTCCTCCTCAGATGCTCCCCAACATGAAGAACAACAGTAAGAAAATGCCTGATACACACAAATTTCTTCTTCTGTTTTTTTTTTCTCACCCCAGAAAAACAAAAAAAGAAGGGGGAAAAAAAGGAAGAAAAAAAAAAAAAGAAGAAGAAAAATTATCTCTCTTACAACCAGAGATAAATCTAACACACTACTTATTGCTTATTGTGATGGCCTCCAAGACCCCACCTGCTGCACAGTCAGACAATAGCTATCATTCTGATGAACAAACTCACTTGTTTTTCAACTTGTCAAGTTTAGTAGCCTTCTCTAAACCACAGGCAGTTTAAAAGTAAAAGCTTCACCTGTTTAAGTGAGTTGTGATTGAAAATTAGCACTCCCGTCTGTCTCCAGAGAATGTGTGTTCCATTCTGCCACTCTGGAGTCTGGCTGTTAATGACTGGATCTCTTTCTTTAGCTTAGAGCCTTTGGGGGACAATAATACAAAGACTAGGAAAGAATAAATCATCTCTGTAGAACTTTAAGAGGCACTGTAGGGATTTGCCCTAAAGGAGAAGCTGTGATTAGATAATAGGAGTCCTTCACTCTCTTAGTATAGTATTTGTAAACCACACCTTAGAGGTTATCACTGTTAAAGTGCTGGCTGCCAGCTAGCCTAGCAGGGAAGCTTTATGGTTTGTGGCTAAAATTTCTGTCGTTCTTGGTCATGGCAAAACATTTAGTCTCATCTGGCAGTGACTGTTCCAGGGGTACCATGATATATAAAATAACAGCATTATTTTTGGTCCTGAAAATAAACCCCTGTATGAATGAGTTCCAAGTACTGTTTTGAGTTGAAACAGAGCAGTACAGTGAGGTTACAACCTCTGGTGGAAATGGAATTGCTAGAACTTAATGCAGATTAAGTGTATCTTAACTGCACTGCATGGGCAGCAAGGAAGAAAGTAGCTGTTCCCCTTCATCCTACAGGTGCAAGAAAAAACAAAACTGTTCTTAGTCTCAAGGGTGATTCCTCTCAGAGTGATCTCAACACCCTGGCACTGAGGTACACTAGGAAGTTCTTACAAGCTCTGTAGTAAATTTCCCTAGTGGGAAGCTACCCTTTGTTCATGATATCACAGGCAAATGTAACCAGAAATAAGAAATGATAGAAGCCTTTTGAAATGTAATTAGAGGGTTTCCAAGTGGCACGTTTTGCTCTGTCTCCCCCAGCCTTTCCTGTTGAGTCAATGAAAAGGCAAAATCAATCCACTTCAAACACACATGTAAAAATATCCCTGAAATGCAGCAAGAGATGGGGTTGATGTTTTGCCAGTTACCATCAAATACATATATTATTCCCTGAAGACAGCTAATTTCAGAACACATAACTGGAAAGGACTCTCCTGAGCTGGTTATGTTTAGTCACTTCTGTTTAAAAAATACCCCCTAGAAAAGTTATTTAAAACATTTGGATCCATAGAATGACAGAATTACAGAACCATAGAGAATCATAGAATGTCCCAGGTTGGAAAGGACCTCAGAGATCATCTACTCCAACACCCTGCCATGGGCAGAGATGCCACAACTGGACTCAGCTGCTCAAGGCCTCATCCTGCCTGGCCTTTAACACCCCAAGGGAGGAGGCAGCCACAGCCTCCCTGGGCAACCTGTTTTAGAGTCTCAGCACCCTGTATTGAAGAATTTCTTCCTAAGATCCAGTCTAAAACTCTCCCTCAGCTTCAAACCATTCTCCCTTGTCTTACTGCTAGATACCCTCAAGAGAAGTCCCTCTGCAGCCTTCCTGCAGGATCCCTTCAGGCACTGGCAGGCAGCTCTGAGGTCCCCCTAGTCTTCTCCTCTGCAGGCTGCACCCCCCAGCTCCCTCAGCCTGCGCTCATAGCAGAGCCACTCCAGCCCTTGGAGCATCTTGGTGGCCTCCTCTGGACTGGTTCCAACAGCTCTCACATAAGAAACAATAAAATATCACCTGAAGTATGGCTAAACTAATACTTCTTTAATCTCCTGAAACTATAGGTAGAGAGGAATAATTTCTAGATGTTGTCTTCAGCATCACTTGAATAACACTTTATGATTTACTGGATTCTGCCACAACCAGGAATACGGGAAGAAGATAGGAAAAGAACTTTTCAGCCCTGCTGAAAATAAACTCTTTTGTGGTTAAAAACCAGCCAGTTTGAACTGAAGCAGTGTTTTCTTAGGATGGCAGAACAGTTGGAAAAGCTCTTGGATTATTTTTGGCAGTGGCCAGCATATTACAGCTCTATCATTACTGTTACTAAACTGTCAAGAGTCCACTGAAAGGTACATTCTTGCAAAAATACAGCACACTGGGTCTGGTGGCATGAAGCTTAGGATTTCAGAACTCTGTTTGACCTTCCTGACACATTCCTATCACTATAACTAGCTTAATGCTTACATATTTCAGCCACAGAGGTAGAGTAGAACATAAGCCATGATCTACAGACAGCAGCAAATCCAGAGAACGGCCAAGTCGCTGCAGCAGCACTGCACAACATGATGTAACAAGCACCTAACAGACTGAGTCCTGTGCTCTGCACTGCTTGAAAGAGTTCCATTTTTAAGAATTAAGTAGCTTGTATTTGGATCTTGGTATGAGCCAAACCCACTGGCTAGGGTTCCTGGCAGCCAGCTCTCCTGTGGACAGAAAATGTGCAGGTACAAAGTGAATGCAGTTCATGCCTGGGCACTAGCAGATGTGCTTGACACTCCATGCTGAATGCAGTAGAGTTCAAGAGTTGCAGACAGCAGCTCTGTGGCTAGGGCATAGATAGGTTCACGTCCTGCAGGTACTATACATGTCACTAGGTTTGAATATTTGAACACCAACAGTAGGAGTGCACCATCTTGAAGCACTCTGACAGCAAAGAGACACAAGGTGCTGCTGTTTAGATCAGTCTGGACAAGCGGAGTAGATGCTCAGTTTTACATCCTCTGTATTTTCTGGCACACAACTTGTGGTGCCTTGCAACCAGATTTTCTTCCCAGACAAAGATGCTGTGGCTGGTCTGAGCCCACACTTGTCTCTCACTACTGTGTAAACTCAGCTCAGATAGTGACATCAGCAGGTACTGCTTCACCATGCTGCATTACTACTGGTTTTGGTGATCCTGGAAGACGCCTGAGGGGGATGGGGAGCAGGGGATTGTTGGTAAAGGTGCTGCATAAAGGTAGCTCTGTCTGTGTACTGTACAAATGTGCTGGTCTTGAGAGTTGAAAACTGCACTTTTAACTTTAAACACTTTAAAGAACCTCTGCACAGTAACAGTGAAAAAAGCACAGTTCAGAAAGCCAAGCAAATGGATTTGTCCCTCTGCTTCAGATATCAAGTGCAGAATCACAGTATCACAGTATCACAGCATGGTTGGAAGAGACCTCAAAGATCACCAAGTCCAACCCGATACCACAGACCTCAAGACTAGACCATGGCACCAAGTGCCACATCCAAACTCGCCTTGAACACCTCCAGGGATGGTGACTCCACCACCTCCCTGGGCAGCCCATTCCAGCAGTCGATGACTCTCTCAGTGAAGAACTTTCTTCTCACCTCCAGCCTAAACTTCCCCTGGCACAGCTTGAGACTGTGTCCTCTTGTTCTGGTGCTGGTTGCCTGAGAGAAGAAAGCAACCTCCTCCTGGCCACAACCACCCTTCAGGTAGTTGTAGACAGCAATAGGTCTCCCCTGAGCCTCCTCTTCTCCAGGCTAAACAATCCCAGCTCCCAGAGCCTCTCTTCATAGGGCTTGTGCTCGAGGCCTCTCCCCAGCCTCGTTGCCCTTCTCTGGACACACTCAAGCACCTCAATGTCCTTCTTAAATTGAGGGGCCCAGAACTGGACACAGGACTCAAGGTGTGGCTTGATGGTACTGAGAACCCTTATTTGATTGCTAATTACTGAAATAAGTACTTCTGCCTCTAGTTGAACAGAGAATAAGCGACTCCCAGACTCAGTTGTGCAGCCAGACTGGCCTGATGGCACACTGCAGCCGACCCCAGCTCAGCATCTGGATGGAATAAAGACCTTGTTTTTTATGCAGTACGCTCAGAGGTAAGCACAACTCACACACACTCTTCTCAGAACAGATTGAAATTGTCACCAAGTAGCCTGACATATACCAGAAGAACTTGACTCATGTACAAGTAGGGAGAAGAACTGTCATTGTGAACTTGGAAAAAAAAGAATAATCATTGGTTTGTCTTCTAAAGAATGAAGCCAGTAGGGTTGCATTTAACACTTACTGGTTGGAAAACCTTAGCCCTTTGACTTATGAAGCACATTGCTTCACTGGTACCTGCTAGTTGGCTATTGTCTGGCTACGATGAGTTTCCACTTATTCTGCCTGCCTTTATTCTGTCTCTTCTGTGGGGAATGTTTGCTTATAATGAGAGACGGTCCAATTAGATGCCACAGTTGCCATTAAACACTCTCTGGTTCAGTACAGGTTTCATACTTTCAAAATGCATGTGATCACCTTTGTGGCCAATGGTACAAACAGATACCATGCACTACCAGGACTAGAATTGGCAGCTGGGCGTCTCCCTGGAAGTTCAGGTGGCTGTACTTGGCATGCACTGTGAACATCTCTAGAAAGCAGCACAAAAGACTGTTTTACCATAAGGAAATAAAATACAAAGCAAGTTTAAGAGGAAAAAAAAGATTTAAAAAAGCAAGGCAAGATTGATCTGATTGTGTTAATGGCCTTAAAGCAATAATGCAAGGTGAACAGAGAGACAAATGTGGCTGCATTTTAGGGCAGTGAATCTTGTACAGCACAAAACTAGAACCAGCTCTTTGCTGACACTGCAACGTCTCTTTTCTATAGAAGGAAATAATGAAAAAAGGCTTTATGTATAAACACAATAGGTTGAGGCTGCTATTGGCATGTCTAAATTGTGCCTGGATTCTGTTCTGCAAACCTTTTCCATTAACATTTCTGTCAGGAAAGCTAAGATGTAATGAACCATCTGATTTTAATTTTGTTGTAAAATAAGGGGTTACTCTCTGCATCGTGCGCAGCCAAGCTATGGAGCTACACCCAGCTCTGTTTCCTTATACAGATGATGATGACTGCTCAAGCACGAGCAGCATGTGAGAGAGCAGCAACCCTCAGCCTTGTTTTAAGCAAATTAAAGCAATGCTGGAACAGTAAGGATTTTCTCTGTGAGAGATCTCACCCTCCTCATCATTTTGTCCCAAATTCTTCCACCCAGCTGTTGCACAGAAAGCAGCCCATGTGGCTTTTGGCATTTCTCTTTTTTTTTCCCCCCTGACTGTAGCATCTTCATCCTCTTGGGTCATTACCTTCACTTGACATCTCCTAATGATTCCTTGAATGCTTACTCAGCCATACACAAACACTGCTGTTCATTTCATTTGCACTCTTGCCTGAGATAAGCCTGTCCACACAGGCTCCTAAAAGGGGCATCTTGGGGTTCTGCATTGGCTACCAGATTGTGCTCTAGAAAAGCGAAGGCTCTGGTTGAGTGCTTTAGTGCTGCTTGCGATTCTAGTCTGAGAAGGTTACAGAAAAATTGCAAGGGGTAACTTCAACAATAATTGTCCCACACCCAGAAAAAACATTGAGACATGCTGGGAAATCACAGTAAAGTGCAGAGCCTGATTCCTCTTTCACAAAACCCTGTTTGTCCAGTCCATGTGCGGCTGGCTGCCTGTTGGCTGGACACAGCCTCATTCAGGGCCAGCTGAGACATGTCAGGCAAAACAAGGCAGAGACAGGGGAGGAGCCTCTCTTGCTAGGGTTTTTGCTGTTTATACCCTGTCTCTGCTTATTAAGTCTTCACAGAGGAAATACAATGTCTGCCCTTAACTGAAATTGCAGATCGTTTTGAACGTCTCTTATTCCCAGGATGCCTGCTGCTGATTTGTTAACCCAGCATGTGGTTGAATTAGTCAGCACATGGTAGTTACCTAACAAGGTCTCGCTGCTGCTGGTCTTGTAGCAAATATTTCTTCTCAGCGAAGTTTCCAATACTTACCTTACACTTTTCCACATCCGAATAGAAATGTATATTCTCCAGATCAAGGGATGTCTGGCACTGGATCTGCTGTGCAGCAGCATTTGTGGAGCTTCTTGCTCAAGGCAGCCTGAATAAAGGAAGGTTTTTCCCTGTATATAATTCCCACAATGAGTTTTAGTTATGCCACACTTTAAGATGCCAGCCCAGCAGCAGCCTGTCACCCTCAGTGCTCCCATGTAACACCCATGTTTGTCCTAGCAGGCAGCTTGAACACAGAAAGATCCCATCTGCCCTCGTGACATGTGATGTCTGAGTTCCTCTGGGAAGGAGCCTGGGCTTTATCTGCCCAAAAGCAGCAATGTGGTGTGTCCAGAAAGAGCAGATGGGATACATGGAGGCTGCTGGAGGCTGCCGAGCCAGCCAGAGTGGTGGGGCCTGTCCACATGGCAGATGAGCATGGCTGTTGAGTGCGTGACAATGGCACAATGCACCGGGGCACCCTCCCTTCCACAAGTACTGGATTGGTGGTCTCCACCCTAGCCCCAGGAACACTTCTGCTGACAATTTAACTGAATGAAGAGTTATTTTAGCCAGGGAACTGCTTCTACTCTCTCTGCTCCAAGGTATTTGCAGCCAAGAGATCAGCCCTGGCCAGAAAGGTTGCTGCAAAATTCATTGGCGATTTTACTCCTGGGAACATGCTGTCACCATATGGTCTCCACATTAATAACACCACAGAAGTGCTTCATAAACAGTGTTCTAATAACAAATACCAGAGGAATTAATAATAATCTAGCTATTATTTTCTAATGTTCTCGCTTTATTAAGAACATTTATGCTGTCTGAACGAGTCCTTCCGGAAGACAAACATCTGGCACCCAGACGAATACCTGATGAGATCTGTAGGATCCTGGTATCTTATACATTTATGGTCAGTAATGGCATCTGTTTGTGCCAGCATGGCTGCCAGTAACTTTGCATTTCTCTTTTGTCCTAGGTGCATAGCGTAATGTCCATGCTGTACTACACTCTGATCATAGCTTTTTTGATCGGCACACAGGCAGCTCCAAAGTCAGAGGACAATGCTCCACTGGAGTACCCTGCGGAACGCTCCCTGCTCAGTAGCCACCCAAGTAACAGCCACCACACTCCCGAGGCAGCTCCACGGTCATCCCACAGCCACCCGACTTGGACAATAGGTAGAAGAGAAACTGTAAATATCACCATGGACCCAAAGTATTTTAAGAAGCGGCGTTTCCGCTCTTCCCGGGTGCTGCTCAGCACGCAGCCGCCGCCGCTGGCAGGGCAAGGGCAGAGCCTGGCACTCCTCAGCAGCGCAGCTTCTCTCAACAGGACTGCCAGGAGCAAGAGGACTGCGCACCCCGTGCTGCACCGGGGAGAGTTCTCTGTGTGCGACAGCGTCAGCATGTGGGTTGGGGACAAAACCACGGCCACCGATATTAAAGGCAAAGAGGTGACAGTGTTGGGAGAGGTCAACATCAACAACAACGTTTTCAAGCAGTACTTTTTTGAGACCAAGTGCAGGGACCCTAAGCCAGTGTCCAGCGGGTGCCGAGGGATCGACGCCAAGCACTGGAACTCTTACTGCACCACCACTCACACCTTTGTCAAAGCACTGACGATGGAGGGCAAGCAAGCAGCCTGGAGGTTCATTCGAATTGACACAGCCTGCGTCTGTGTGCTCAGCAGGAAGACAGGGAGACCCTGAGACGGATCTAAACCCCATGACAACATCCTCCTACCCCCCTACCTCAGTCTGTAAATTATTTTAAGTTATAAAGGACTGCATGGTATATTTATAGTTTATACAGTACAGGAAAGAAAAGAAAAAAAAAAACACAACAAAAAAACCCAAACCTCATTATTTATTAAACTCTTTTGGGAACCTTTTGTGTTTTGCAATTTATTTACCAGCAGAACCCTTCAAGAGATGTTCACCTTAGTCTCATTCAGCCCTACAACTCTGAAATGTTCACTGAACAATCTTTTTGCTCAGCATTCCACAAAAAGAAAATGTTTTTGATAGTTTTCACACATAGTCCTCTCCCTTGCACGACAAAAGAATTTTCCTCCCAAGATCTGCCAGGCGACCGTGAAAATCTCATAGGTTTATTTTAAAAGGAAATGTTCTGTCCAAGTACCAAGAGACAGAAAAGGACCTTTCAAAAACTTGTTTCCAGTTTAACTAATTATCCATAAAGATACTCATCTTTTATAATGGATTTCCTTGGTGAACTCTTGGTAGAAACACTTAGTTAGTCATTGTTGCTCAAGACATTTCTTGCCTCTTGACAGAATCACAGAATGTTAGGTGCTGGAAGGGACCTCAAAAGGTCTCTTAGTCCAACCCCCCTACCAGAGCTGGATCACCTATATATTCATAACAGAACTCTCCAAAGGCAGGGTGGAGTTAAAAGGGCAGTTCCATGCACTCTCACTTGATCTCAATTCCACTGCTAACTGCAGAATTTGAAATCCCAGTCTTAGAGCTGCAAACCCAATCCTGTAACTACAGTTTTAAGGACATAAATAAATTCTCTCCCTATCAACAATCTAGTGAGAAGTGGTGAAGTATTTAATAAAATTAATGAAAAAGTGAGAGACTGTGATTATAAAATAAGAAGAAGCTAGAAAGGTGTATTCTTAAAGAATTATTGCCACATTACAGTGTTTGTATGAGTTGTGTGCTTAAGTGTCAAGTTAAGGTTCCCTCTCTGACCTACACAAACCCAGTCTGTAAGATTCCCCCTGCAGCACAACTTTATTCTGCTTGCAGGTGTCAGCTTCTCTACTTCTTTTGAGACAAGTGCTGCACACTGTTTGCTGGATTCTCTTCTGACTGTCTAAGTGTACCAAGTTTCAATTGTTTATAGCAGCTCAACAAGAAACTGCTTCCTTAGATAAAGTGCCTTCATTTCTTAATCTTACTTATAAATACAATAACTGAAAATAATTATGGCTAAGAAATGGAGCTTTATTGAAGAATTGCATAGTCACTATTAAAATAATCTGAAATTCACCTCTTCAGGTTCTGAGGAGAACCAAGATGCTTATATTTAAAAAGGAAATCAGCCCAGACTTGGTTTCACCTTTAGCCAAACACCACAGGCGTAACACCAATGACTTCACTACTACTCATCTGCTCTGACTAAGGAGTGCAAGTTACATTGCACCTGGTGAAGAACAAATCATCCCCAAGAAAAATGAAAGTGGGTGAACCATAATCAGTTTCCATCACCTAACATGGGACTCATCCTGTGGTCACTGCTGTTACTGCTCCTTTGATGGTGGTGGTGGTGTTTGTGGTGGGGGGATGCAGAGGATGATGCACTGCTAGCAAGAGTCGATGCCAAAAGCCTGGGATGTCAGAAAGCACATTCTCATTCCTAGACCTGCACAAGTATAACCCTGGAGGTTATAAACATCACTGGTTCTTGTTTTAACTGCAATACAGAAACTTTTGAGTTTGACAGAAAGAGTCAGTTTACAGAAGAGTCAGTCTCTTCCTATATGCTAACTTCCATCCTCTAAATGACAGTGCTGCTTCATGACCCTTATTCAAACACGGGACTCAGGAGAAACACTCTAGAAGCCACTCCTTGGCCATCTTTTCTTTAGTAAACAATGTTTTTTATCAGAGCAATCACAGTCACTGCCAAGGAACTTAGCTGTAGGGCTTAGAATTGCTGCATACTGTATTTTCATTTCCCTCTGTCTGTCTTCTAGAGGAATTCTTTGTTCTAGAAAAGTCAGCTTCTATATACCTACAAAGAAACTATTCTGATATACTATCTCTGGTATTCTACAACAGTCATTGGACCTGATATGCAATCCTGAATTCCAGCACTTGGTCTGCATAACCATTCAAGATGGTGTAATGACACTTCTGCAGCATACTGCAACCAAGTTGCTTTATTAAGTGCAAAGAAAATAGCAAAACCTAAGGAACACTGAATGTTGCAGCTCCAAGTGGAACAAAATACAGAATAACCATTATCCTTTACTTTGATATACAAAGAAAAACTATCCAAGCAGAACACCTGGGTACAGGAAGGAGGATTGAAACTAAGAAAATACAAGATAGAATTACTCGACTTCCAAAAAGACAGTAGCAGGGAATGGTGACAAAACCAACACCCTGTTAGAAAACTGAGTGTTCCTTTGGTTTGGTTTGTGTAAAGAGCAAAGCAGCTCCATGAAGGACTAAAGAAATGGTGAGATTAGCTGCACAGCCTTTGTACTGTGCTTTCCTCAGTCCAGTCAGATGACTGCTTTTGTTATTTCCAGGATTCAAATAAGAAAAGCAGAACAGAAGACAGAACACAAGACATTAACCCAAGCATGTTAGCAGCAGGTCAAAAGTAACTTCACAGGTAGGGTCCTTTGCTTGAGAGTTCTCTCCAGGATCAAGTCCTCTGACCAAAGCATTACCTCTTCCCTTCTAGAGCAGATCCCAGGCAATGGCCTCAAATTATCAGGTAAAATATCTTGTCCTCATCCTCCTGGTAATAACTGTTCCTGCAATGATTATTTTTGCTTTATCAGTTTAGCATTTCCTCAGTGTTCTTGGAATTCTCCTCAGAGTCCTCCCAGAAGTCAAACAGCACCAAGTATTTCCTAACGGAATCATAAATTTCATAGCTTTTGGAGAGTTTCCCTAAACTCTCCAAGAAATCAAGAGGAATGATGAAGCTGCAAAGTTTGACTGTGCACCTTTTTCAGGAAAGCCATCATTTTGTTACCTGTGCTCCAAACTGTTGGGAAAGTGCAACCTAAGTGTAACTAAACACCTGACTGCAACACCTCACCTCACCAAGGTATGAGGGTCTTCTTTTGTGCTTCTGCCAGACTGTTTGGAAAACAAATTCTCCATGCTTTACACCACAAGAAAACAACCCCTCCTCTCAGAACACCCATGGCTCAATCTCTTAAATGCATTACTACTTTAAATGTTTCTTGTTTTGAAGCATTGCTTTGGCACACATGGCTTTTAAATAGAGTATTGCCACTCAGCATGAAAGCACAAAATCCACCACACTTGGCTCTGCAAACTGATGCTTCACTTAAACTGAGTTACTTCTGCTTGTTCTGAATGCACTGACTCATTGATTGTCTCTTTTACAGCACTTCTGTCTGCATAATCCAGTGTACACAGTGGTCCGTCTTCAGGCATTTAGCAAGATCCTGCCCTTACATTAGTGTTCCAAAGTGTGATCATTTGAGAGATGAATCATAGAGTTGTGAACAATGCAATAATACTCAGCCTAGGTAATAACCTTTAGCCTCTCGTGGACACAGTGCAGATGCTCTCAGCATCTCTGTGAAAAGCACATCTGCTGTGGCTACTGATCATATGCATCCTCTGGGGATGTTGTTGTTTTCCTTTTTCCTCTGGAATCATTTGATTTGGTCTGATTCCAATCCTACTGCACAAAATCCAGCTCTGAGAACAAATTAAGCTGTGGCAGGAAGGAGGGAATGCACACAACCCCAACTCCCTTCTGAGAGATCTAGAAACCAATAAATAACAAGACTTTTGTTACAGGTTCTAATTAGAACTTTTCTGATTTAGGAGTTAGACTGTGTGGTTTCCAACATTCATTTTGATACGCTGCAGTTACATTCAAGCTCTACTGATTTTCATAAGTGATGTTTAGCAAATAGTAAAACTAGAGGTTTAGGTTAAAAAATATCCTGAATCAGAAGAGCTGCATGTAACTAGGTAAGATGAAGAACCATAGTGTCCAGAAAGCTAAGAGATGAAAGTCTTTTCCATTAGTTTCCTAAGATTACAACATCAGAACAGACAAGAAGAGAAGGCTTCAAGGGGACCTGATAGTAGCCTTCCAGTATCTGAAGGGGGCCTACAGGAAGGCTGGGGAGGGATTATTGACAAGGTCCTGCAATGACAGGACAAGGGGCAATGGGTTTAAACTGGCAGAGGGGAGATTTAGACTGGATATTAGGAGGAAGTTCTTTACAGTGAGGGTGGTGAGGCACTGGAACAGGTTGCCCAGGGAGGTTGTGGATGCTCCCTCCCTGGAGGTGTTCAAGGCCAGGCTGGACGAGGCCTTGAGTAACCTGTACTAATGGGAAGTGTCCCTGCCTATGGTAGGATGTTGGAACTGGATGATCCTTGAGGTCACTTCCAACCTTACCATTCTATGATTCTATAAGAGCAGCACAAACATGATTTTTGTTATCATTTAAATAACTGCAGGTGACTAGTAACATAGGAAAGGCAGGACCTGAGGGGAAAATGCTGTTCTAAACTGGGACTGTTTACTGCCTAATGATGCAAGCCCATTTCTCTCATTCTAAGAAGAGAAGAGTTCTTGAAGTTCTCTTTCAAAGTGCACTCCCACAGCAGATCATTGAAGCCAAACACAACAAACTTTGCGAGGGCTATTGTTAGTCTGCAGCAAAGTTTTCAGATGATTGACTGAAGCAAGCTATTAGACAGGCTAAATTCAGAACAGTTAGGCACTGGCACCAGCTCCAGCAGCCATCTAACTTACATCTCTTGCAGAGCTATTTGCCAGATCCAGTATCAGTACACACAACTGTACCACTGAACTGTAAACACCAGGTAAGAAACAATGTGCAGCTACTTCTTGCCAGCAAGCCTGTCAGGCACTAGCTGGTGCTGAAAAGTCATCTACAGCACACAATATACACACAACAAACCAATAAATATACACACAACAAACCAATAAAGTTAGACTGTGTGGATTCCAAGATTCACTTTGATACGCTGCAGTTACATTCAAGCTCTACTGATTTTCATAAGTGTTGTTTAGCAATATCATCTTGCTTCACCCCTTGCCATTTAAGTGCAGTGATCTACACAGCTTGTTGTGTACTGAAGGTACTGTTACAATTTATAACTACTTGCTGACATATGAAAGAAAAAAAAACAAACAGAACAGAAAACCAAAGCAAGCAAGCAAACAAACAAAAAAAACCCAACCCACCAACCAACAAAACCTACAAACAAAACAAGTGCAAACATTTGATTTTCTTGCATTTAACAACCTCCTGTGGAAGTTTTTGTGCTTCCTCCTTGTTGCATCTCTGAGTTCCCAAAGAGAGAGAACTGTTGCAATTTTACATTGCAATTTTATAAATAAAGTTTCTGGAAAAAAAAAGTTGAAGGCTTTCTGCTGTGTTTGGAATTGAATCAGCTACTGCTTGCAATTTCCCCCAGCAGTGAGTGGCACTATGTAATTAAGGACATCTATCCAAGGGATGAAGCTCAGCTCTGATAAATGCACCACTTTCCATCCAGGTAAGTTATACCAAGAGATTCATCCTTCCAGAACATGAAGCTGGTGTTCCCTGCAACTGAATTTATAATCAGCCTAGAAACTTCCTTCAAATTTGCGCTTGAAATACTGAATTGCCCTCTCTGATTCACAATGGTTTTAAAGACATCACAGCTCCTAATTTTCTGATCTGTTTAAAAATAACCAGACATTACTTGGGAGGACTTAACATAGAGACTGTCTTATCTACAATGCATTTAGGACAAATGGGGGTGAAAAAAAAAGAATATTTATCCCATCTTACCTAAACTCAGGTCATCTTCAGCTTTATCACACTGCTCAGACATCATCTAATGCAGGTGAAGAGATGACTCATTCAGTGATTAATAACTGCTGCCATCCACAGCAAGGCTTACTAAACACTGACTCCTGAACATCAAAGCTATGCAAAAGCTCAGAGGTGTTATCAGATTAATGAATGAGATTTTGCAAACTGGAAGTGCTCCTAGTACTAGGGAGGTGGTGGAAGCCCCATCCCTGGGATGTTTTTAAGGTCAGGCTGGATGTGGCTCTGGGCAATCTGATCTAGTAAAAAGTGTCCCTGCCCATGGCAGGGAGGTTGGAACTGAATGATCCTTGAGGTCCCTCCCAACCCTGACTAGGATGAGAAATGATGGTTATGCTAAGAGTTAAGTTCTGCCCATGATGGGGAGGTTGGAGCAGATGATCTCTGATGTTCCTTCCAACCTAAGCCATTCTATGATTTCTGTGAACATGCTTCACTCTCTGACTGACAGAGCCTCTGTCATCCAAGTATCTTTGGTCTTTCAGGTATTAAGCATCAGCTGCAGCTGGAGAGAAACCCCACCTGAGAGTGTTCTAAATAACCCATGGGAATAGCAAACTTTCTTGGTCTTCTGCCCTGTTTGTACAAGAGCTCTACAGTTCACTCCATTGGAAAAATGCTAAATATACCTACCTCTTTGCAAGGCTCAACATTAGCAGATAGCTTCTAGAGGCAGGGAAGTTACCATGTAAGAAACTAGCAATGATTTATCGTGCTCTGAGGCAGGACTGAAAATGAGCAAAAATGTGTAAGGCCATGGCATTTATGTCATATTTGATGGCTTCCTACTGGTAATCCTCATGGAGGTGCCACATCTCCAGCAATCACTGCAAAGCCCTAAAATACTTTTCCAAAGGAAATGTACATTTTTGAAAAGGCTGTTTTAGTGTTTTGTTTTGTTGCTTGTTTGGATTTGTTGGGTTGTTTTGTTTTGTTTTTTCCCCCTGAATTTTTGTTTGTTTGTTTGTTTGTTTGTTTCAATAAATATAAGTGCCTACAAACATTTAAAAAAAAAATGCCAAAAGTTTCTGGGCTGACTCTAGTTGCTTTCCTGGCATTTTCCCAATGATGTTCAAATAAAGGGCTGCTCAAACTAGGGAAGAGTAGTTTTGGTGGTTTACTCATATTAAAAAAAATTGGGAGCTTTGGTATTTTATTTTTTTTTTTTAGCATATATTGCTACCAGGGTTCAAGAGTATGCTCTCCTCTGTCATGTGGTTCTGACTGTGCATAAACATTGCTTTGACCAATAGCAGCAAATTTAGATACTTCCCAGAATGATTTGTTGCATTCTCACGACAGTTGCGATCCCAGACTGGATTGGATCCAGTGGGAAAATGTTTAGACAAAGTGCTGCACCAAACAGCACTCCTGAGGGATGTGCCTGTGGTTTGCCTGTAACAGAAAGTGAGGTTACAGAAAAGCATGAACAAATGTCATGCTATGGTTGTGTGTTGAAGTGAGTGACTTGATCACAGGCAGTAACATTCTAAAGAGCTTTTAGGCCAAAGTAAAGAGCATCCAGCAAGCACCCAGCCATGACCATCACTGTGCAAGGCTGTTCCTTACACCTTTGGGAACCACTCAAGACACTACCAAAAGGTGATCTTATTCACACAAATATATTTCAGAGCTGCACAACTGAGGCCCCAGTTTATATAAAGAGAGCACCACGAGACACAAATGCACTCTCTCTTCAACTCAGTTAAAAGATCTGTCTCTGAGATAAATCTATTTGCTTGAAGTCAAACAACAGCCACAGCAGAAAGGAAATGAATGGAAGAAAATCTGATTTAACTGAAAGAGTCCTCCCTGAAAATTCCATCCTGCCCTGCAGCTCCAATCCACATTTTAAAAATATGTTTAGATCATAAAAAAAATATCTGATGCATTTGAGTCAGGCCAAAGGTTTGCTATTTCAGCACCCTGCTTCCAACATTGTCCAAAACTGGATGCTTAGAGGAGAAGAAAGGCCAGTATACATACTTGCTTAATAGCTGTAAAGATCTGGATACAATTTAAGGCCTAAAAAACACACTAAAGCACTTATGGTTCTGAAGTCTGTTTGATCTGAAGAGCCTATCCATAGCATGCATCTTGCCACTCAGGAGAGAAATACTTGTAAATGTTTTTACACTGAAAGGAAAAGAGCAATCATCAACCCTAAGAATGTATAAAAAAGATGAGGAATGCAGCAGGAGAAAGAGACTTTAGCTAGCAGCTCCATGAATCAATTATCCTCATTAAGACAGTTTCACTGAGAGACAACTGCAAACTTGCATTCATTAAGTTACAGGCTAAAAGCCAGAAGAATAGAATCATAGAATGGTAAGGTTGGAAGGGACCTCAAGGATCATCCAGTTCCAACCCCCTACCATAGGCAGGGACACCTCCCACTAGTACAGGTCACTCAAGGCCTCCTCCAACCTGGCCTTGAACACCTCCAGGGAGGGAGCAGCCACAACCTCCCTGGGCAACCTGTGCCAGTGTCTCACCACCAGATTTAATTAAACTCCTGAACTCAGAGACCATGGATGTGCAGGCAGATCTTTGTCTTCTTGAGCAGACTTTGAGTGATCTATATATAGCACTGTCCCATGCACTATGACCAAAGCTGCCATGGTTTCAGAACTGAACTGGAGTTTGCAATATGCTAATGGCAGCAGGAGCCTGGGAACTATGTACCTGGGAAAGACAAACACAGGACAGCAGTGCAAAGAGTTCAGATTTGGTCTCTTCTGAGCTGTGCAGAAGGAAACCATCAATGTACATTCAGCTGCAGGATGCAAACCTTTAGCAGGAGGCAGAATGCTACAAAAAGCAATCAACTAAGAAACATGTAGGTACCACCCCTCATCATCTTCCTTGCCATGGTTGTCTTATATACATACATATATATACACACACACATACATATACATACATATCACCAGGAACCACAGATACCAGCTAGAGCATAACAAGTTCCACCTCAGCATGAGGAGACATTTCCTTACAGTGACAGAGCCCTGGAACAGGCTGCCCAGAGAGGCTGTCAAGTCTCCTTCTCTGGAGACATTCCAAACCCACCTGGACGCATTCTTCTGTGACCTGCCCTGAGTATCCCTGCTTTGGCAGAGAGTTGGACTCTGTTGATCTCTGGAGGTCACTTCCAACCCCTAACATTCTGTGACTCTGTGGTCCACTACCATGGGCTGCACATATCACAGGCTTTACATCCCACCACACCTTTGAAACCTCTGCTATTGATGACCTTGAGCTGCATCACTTGATAGGTTAACAGTGCTAACACACATTATGTTATCAATGAATTACAGTGTCTGGTCAACTGACAGCACAACCTTCTCCTGTTTTAAGCAGCAGCAGCAGTAGGCCCCACTCACATTGCTGCGTGCTGTTATCACAGTATCACAGTATCACCAGGGTTGGAAGAGACCTCAAATATCATCAAGTCCAACCCATCACCACAGCCCTCAAGACTAGACCATGGCACCAAGTGCCACATCCAAACACGCCTTGAACACCTCCAGGGACAGTGACTCCACCACCTCCCTGGGCAGCCCATTCCAGCAGTCAATGACTCTCTCAGTGAAGAACTTTCTCCTCACCTCCAGCCTAAACTTCCCCTGGCACAGCTTGAGACTGTGTCCTCTTGTTCTGGTGCTGGTTGCCTGAGAGAAGAAAGCAACCTCCTCCTGGCCACAACCACCCTTCAGGTAGTTGTAGACAGCAAGAAGGTCTCCCCTGAGCCTCCTCTTCTCCAGGTTAAACAATCCCAGCTCCCTCAGCCTCTCTTCATAGGGCTGTGCTCGAGGCCTCTCACCAGCCTCGTTGCCCTTCTCTGGACACACTCAAGCACTTCAATGTCCTTCTTAAATTGAGGGGCCCAGAACTGGACACAGTACTCAAGGTGTGGCCTAACCAGTGCAGAGTACAGGGGGAGAATGACCTTGCTGGCCACACTATTCCTGATGCAGGCCAGGATGCCATTGGCCTTGTTGGCCACCTGGGCACACTGCTGGCTCATGTTCAGGTGGGTGTCAATCAGCATCCCCAGATCCCGTTCTGTTTGGCTGCTCTCCAGCCACTCCCACCCCAGCCTGTAGCTCTGCATGGGGTTGTTGTGGCCAAAGTGCAGCACCCGGCACTTGGATTTATTGAATGCCATCCTCTTGGACTCTGCCCATCTGATACAAATAGTAACACAGCACTAGTGAATACAAAACTCAGAACGCTGGGTATGGATCCAGCAAAAAAAAAACCCAAGCAACTTCCTGTGGGATGTAGTCCAAATTATTAGCATTATATTATTTTTACATTTGAAATTTGGCTCCACTTCTGTTCTCTATTCTTTTTGTTCCTCTTCTCAACATTTCACTAGTTTTTAATTTATACTTAAGTTGGTTGTTTGAAAGCATGCACGCTCTTAGCCTCTGAAAAAAATCACCAAGAAAATCACCTTTGCTTCCCACAATGTAAACCCAGAGGATCCAAAAGTACATTTGCTTGTTATATTAATAGAATTCAGAAAATTGTTCCATAAAATTGCTAAAAGAGAATCAGCCCAAGTTAGACTTGGCATCTGCACAAGTCTCAGTTGTTTTTTTGGAATACTTTGACAACACTCTTATGTTATTGTCTCTGGGTTCATTTTTCTGCTCGTGTATTCCCCAAAGAAGGAAAGAATGGTATTCCTGTACTCTGAATATGGACACATCTTGCTTGTTGGGGTGATTTAATTATTTGTTTTCCCTTCTCCTTCTTGAATTGTTGGAGTTTTGGCTCACGAGGCTTTGAATCCTTCTAATTCTTGCTCTTCCACACGAGGGCACAGAAGTCATCCTAATGTCTCAAAGAAATGAGAGCAGAATTGTATCAGCAGAGGAGACACTTGCTTTCAGTTTTTGTCCTTTCAACTGGATACTGCAAAGAGAGCCTCCAGAGATCACAGAAAGCCTGTTAGTTTCCTAAATCTAATTTAGTAATGCAAAAGCCCTGAGCTATGCAATGCTGGCATGACCTGTGTCATGATGCATGCAACCAGCTCCACAAGGGGTCTGTCTTTGTTCCACCTGTGTGCACCTAAAGACAAAATAAAGGTGAATATGAGCAGGGTTACTGCCCTTCAAAGCTGCTTCCAGAGGAACTCTGCAGTCAGCTGAGAATATTTTCATTTTCTTTCTTCTATTTGATCTTCTTTGCAACATATTTTTCATATTACTTCTCAAATTTTACTTCCATCTGGTTCCAGCTTTTGATTAGAAACTTGGAGGTTCAACTTTTAACAGCTCAGTGCAGAGACCCAAGCTGCTTCCAGCCACTTTTCCTCCTCAGAGGACCTTAATGCCATCGTATGGTTCTTTTTACTGTACCTATGCCCATACTAGAGGCTATATCCCTAGGAAGTAGTTTCCAGCTCTTGCAAAGAGCAGAATAATCTCTCCAAGCATAAAAGGCTTTTGCTATCCTGAAAGAAACAAAAGTTACAAACCAAATGATACTGCTTTAGAAACATTGCTATAGGTGGTATCACTAACAGAGAGCCTCCAAACTGTCAACTGTATCAGCCAGGACACAACACACCTTTAAATGTTAGTCAACACACCAACAGTACAGAACCAAGAGTACCTCAGATACCTGAACTCCATCCAGAATTCACTGCAGAATCACCAAAACCCAACACCCACTTCACTGCTAAGAGGGGGAAAAAAAAAAAAAAAAAAAAAAA
>VWZE01011217.1:74589-95544 GCA_013396675.1 Eubucco bourcierii
AAAAAAAAAAAAAAATTCCAAATGTTCAGCAGTAAGCATTGCTTTAATGAGATATCTGTGGCCTGCCCCTGCAGTCATCACTTGGGCAGCCAGGTCAGGAAGGGCTGGGGTATATGGTTACATTTCACCACTAAAATCACAGAGTGGTTTAGGTTGGAAGTGACCTCAAAGCTCATCCAGTTCCAACCCCCTGCCATAGGCAGGGACACCTCCCAATAGAACAGGTTGCTCAAGGACTCATCCAACCTGGACCTGAACATCTCCAGGGAGGTTGTGGAGCACAGAATCACCCAATGTAAGTGAGAATCACATTGGGTGATTCTGTGCTCCACAACCTCCCTGGGCAACCTGTTCCAGTGTCTCACCACTCTCACTGCAAAGAACTTCTTCCTAACATTCAGTTTCAATCTCCCATCTGGCAGTCTAAACCCATTCCTCCTCCTGCTGGCATTCCAGGACCTTATCAATAGTCCTTCCCCAGTCCTCCTGTAGTCCACTTCAGACCATGGAAGGCCACTCCAAGGTCTCCTGGAAGCCTTCTCTTCTCCAGGCTGCAGAGCCCTAACTCTTGTAGCCTATCCTCACCACAGAGCTGCTGCAGCCCTGTGAGCATCTTTGTGGCCCTAATAATCACCCTTGCCTTAAAAGCATTAAAACAGCATCCTGGTAGAGAACAAAGACTGACAACTGCTTGCAACAGGGTATGCCTGTTAAGTATAGAGCAGGCAGGCGCATAAGCACTCAACATAAATGTGCATGTAAAGACAAATTGGTGATTTGGGAACAGTGACTGCCCTGTAACAGCAATGCCAGAACAGCCAGAAATGCTTAATGCTCAAGGACCTGTGAAAGCCAAGAGAGAAGAAAAATGGATCCAAGGCAACATCAGAAGCAAGAAGAATCTTGTTATTGCAAACATCTTTTGAATGGCACCACAGGCAATCATTTTCAAAAGGATTCTGAATCACCACCTTCCACAAGCATCCATGAAAAGTTACCTGCAGAGGCTAGAAATGCAGAATAGACCTATGAAAAGGGCATGCAACTGCAAAAATCAGGAGATGGATTTGGACTTCCCACATTGCTGAGCAACTGAAGCAAGACAGCTAAATAAAGACAGAAATCAGTATTCTGATGCCAGTGCTACAAAGAAGCAAGCTTCCACTCTCGCTCTGCTTTTGTTATTTGTATATTTTTTGTCTACATTCTAAGCCTGGTATTACCTCATCTGGGCTGCACTTTATTATTCTTTGCAGTATTTGTTTGGGGAGGTCACGGTGCTAAGATTTGAGCCATGTGTAGGACACATGCAGGAGCTCTCCTGGAACTATCTTATGTTTACAATTCAAAGAGTGCTGAAATTCCGTCTGGATTGTCCCCAGGTGATCTCCATTCACCTTTCCTGGGGATCAGAACCCAGAGTAGGCTGTGTGAGTGCCAAGTGTCACACTCATCCCACAAACTGTAATGTGTCTATAAAAAACAGTGCGTTTGTCTCCTTCCCTGCAACATTTTTTCTTTTGCTCAGCTTGCAATTTGTAGCATCTCCCAAATCTTTGCTACGGATCTCACAGTGCCATTTACCCACAGTGCTGCATTTGTGATGCTTATTCCTCCATAAATGCATTCACAGGCTCACAGGATGTCAGAGGCTGGAAGGGACCCAAAACGTTCATCCAGTCCAACCCCCCTGCCAGAGCAGGACCAGACAATCTAGCTCAGGGCACACAGGAACACATCCAGACAGGCCTTGAAAGTCTCCAGAAAAGGAGACTCCACAAGCCCTCTGGGGAGCCTGTGCCAGTGCTCTGGCACCCTTACATTCATTTAATGTATTAAATTACAGCTACTCTTTTAGAGGTTTCCTCCAATCTGTCACTCATTTTTAATTCCAGTTCTGTCCTCCACTCTGGCAGCTTTGTGCAGATGGTTTGCAGAGTTTCTGTTACACTATCCAGGTTTTGATAAAGAAAATACTGGCCAATACAACATTCATTGCCATTTATCCCAGTAATTTCTCTCGATACACCCTTGTATGCACTGAGATGCATAAGTAAGCGATGCAGGACACACATGACAAGCAGCAGATTAGATCAACATGTCTGTAGTAAAGAGCAGATTATGTTTCCCCTTCCTTCCTATCCCACTCACATTTCTGCACTAATGTCATTAACAATTTCCAAGCACAAGCAGCAGTAATCTAAAATGCAAAACTAGCATCTGCCACAAGACTCTCTCTTCTTCTCCAACCATGGGAAAACAGACAGAGGAACCCTTATTTCACTCTGTGCCAGGCTTGCTATTGGAGTCAGATCAAAAGAGCACACCTTGCATTTGAATGGAATGCAAAGAGAGATCTGAGCTGCTTCGCCGATCCTGTGAGGGCTTGTCCAACAGCCTTCAGCCAGCTATTAGCAAAATTTTATCCTCTGCACACAGTTTTTCCATGCTAAAAGAAACATCACGCACACGTCGGACTGTCAAGTAACATCTCCAAGCTACTCTGATCAGTAACAACTCTCACTGTGCCTTGATACTCATGCAGAAGCCAGTACAGAAAGTCACCAGTGACAGCTCAGCAACACAACTTCATTTCTTTAAAGGTTTTCCCACCTTTAAATCATTTAATAAGAATTACACAGAGACATTCAGGCTGGCAAGCCCCTCAGGATCACCAAGCCCAACCTAGAACCCTACTCAACAAGATTCACCTTTAACCATAGCCCCAAGCACCACATCCAAACCACTCTTAAACACAGCCAGGCTGGGTGACTCCATCACCTCCCTGGGCAGCTCATGCCAGTCCTTTTCGCTCCATGAAAACCTTTTTCCTAATGTCCAGTCCTCAGTTTGAGGCCATTCCCCCTTGTTCTGTCTCCAATGATCTGTGAGAAGAGACCAGCAGCAGCCTCTCCACAACATCCCTTCAGGTAGCTACAGACAACAATGAGGTCTAAAGGGCAAAATGGCAGCCAACAGCCAAACACAACCAGCCCAAACAATTTACCTGGCTCCTGGTGTAGCACTCACACGCCTCTGGTCAGAATTCTGCATCTCCACGGCTTCATCTGCACCACAGTCCAACTGCAGCTCACGGTGCTGTCTTCTATTCCCAAATTCCCTCTCATTTCCCACCTGGGGGTGGTTGCTTGAGGTGTTCCCAAGGCAGTGTAGATCATGGCACACATGGTGCATTGGGCACTGTGGCAGTTGCAAAGCTGTGGGCACCCCTAACATTCTGGGTGCTTCACTTCTGTTTGTGCAAGCTCAGTTGCGAAGCAATGGACTTGAGCTGGCATGGGTGAGGTGGAGGCACCCAAGGAGTGCCTGAACTGCAACATACTGGCCCAGGAGCTGACTGCTATAGACATGTGAATGCAAGGCAAGAGGAGCAGAGAAGCAGTCTGAGATAAACCTCTGTGCTAGGAGAGCAGAGTTTGGGCAGGACAAATGTCTATGGGGATGTAGCTCCCACAGCATCACACTGGGCTTATCCAGAAGTCTGCACAGCTGGGATCTGAAAAACATGGAGCCCGTTTGGTTGCCTCCAAGTTCCTCTCCATGAGGAAGTCATCCTTCAATCGGCAGCACTCCGCCAAATGCACAAGTAGAAGATGCTAAATGATGCGTGGATCTCGATGCAAGGTGGGGAAAGTGGACAGAGGCCGCCGAAGACAGGCATCAGGGCCAGAAGCAGACAGTTTGACGCGAGGAGAGGAGGAGTGACCGAGGGCGAGCAAAGCCAGGACGGCAAACGCCGCACGCAGGAAGGGTGCGCAGGGGCGGAGTGGGAGGTGGCAGGCTGGAGAGAGCGAGCCGGATCCAGGCAGCAGCCCTGCGGGAATGACCTCAGGTCGGCGCCGCCGCCGTTACCTGCTGCGCGGCGGCTGCGGCTCCCCAGCAGGCTCCATCGTGCTACGCCGAACCGAACCGAACCGAACCGGTCCGGTCCGGAGCGGACCGGAGCGGACCGGAGCGGACCGGAGCGGGCGGGGCTGCGGGGGCTGCGGGCGCGTGCCGGCCGCGTGCCGGCCGCGCCTCACCGCCTGGGAGCGAGCACTTGCGCGAGGCACCCGGGGAGGAGCGAGCGACCGGCGCGCGCCGGCGGCCCCCAGGGCGGGAAGCTTGCGGAGGGCTCCCAGGACCCTGCCCACTGGCGGCACCGCTGCGCTGCCAGCGTGGAAACCGCCAGCGGTCCGCGGGCTGGCAGGGTGTCAGGGGGAGCTCTGGGTTCCAGTGAATCCAACATTTCTTCTACCGGGGTGAGCATCGACGAGAGGTGCAGGCGCTGGGAAAACGGCACCACAGGGTCTTGAGAGGGCAAGGCAAATGTGGGCAGCAGGTTTCCTGTGATAAGGGTTTGCAAGCGTAAGAAGACCTATCCAAAACCCAGAGCCCAGTGAAGATGATGATGTCAGAACATGACACTAGGTGCCCAGGCACTCCAGCATGCCACAGACCCCAAGCCCAGCAAGTCCTTCTCTGAGGCAAACATCTAATCTGCCTGGGACAGCAAAATGTAACACAGCATTTTGCCAATCCAGATTGATAGGGAGGCTGGTTTATAGGATCACAGGGTCACAGGTGTCAGGGGTTGGAAGGGACCCAAAGAGCTCATCCAGTCCAACCCCCTGCCAGAGCAGGACCAAACAATCCAGCTCAGGTCACACAGAACACATCCAGACAGGCCTGGGAAGTCTCCAGAGGAGACTCCACAGTCTCTCTGGGCAGCCTGTGCCAGTGCTCTGGACCCTTCCAGGCAAGAAGTTGCCCTTGTGTTGAGCTGGAACCTCCTGTGCTGCAGCTTCCATCCATTGCTCCTTGTCCTATCCCAGGCAGCAGTGAGCAGAGCCTGTCCCCCCCACTCCTGACCCCCAGCCCTCAGATATTTATAAACATTGATTAAATCCCCTCTCAGTCTTCTCCTCTCCAGACTAAGCAGCCCCAGGTCCCTCAGCCTCTCCTCACCAGGCAATGCTCAGTCCCCTCAGCATCCTCATATCCCTCCCTTGAACTCTCTCCAGCAGATCCCTGTCCCTCTTCAACTGGAGAGCCCAAAACCGAAGGCAGTACTTGGGACAGGAGGAGCTGAACGAAACCAGTCCTACTGAGCTGCCCTAGGGCCAGGCTTGTTGCAGCACTGCAGCCCTTCTGTTCCGTGGCTCCTCTGCACACCAGGGCAGGGCAGCTGAAGAACCTCCCAGTAAGAGCCCTTGCAAAGCCCCAAAGAGCTGAGTTGTGAGCAGTGCTTGTGCTAGCAGAGGACTGTCAACGGGCTGAGGATGGAGTTCCAGCTCTGAAGGACAAATGAAATTACCTAGGAAGAGGGGTAGGAAGTACAGGGTTGGCAGAAGGGAGATTGAAACTGGAAGTTAGGGCTCTGCAGCATGGAGAAGGGAAGGCTTAGAGGAGACCATGGAGCAGCCTTGCAGTATCTGAAGGGGGCTAGAGGGGGGCTGGGGAGGGACTATTGACAAGGTCTTGTCATGACAGGACAAGGAGGAATGGGTTTAGACTAGCAGATGGGAGATTAAAACTGGATGTTAAGAAGAAGTTCTTTGCAGTGAGGGTGGTGAGACACTGGCACAGGTTGCCCAGGGAGGTTGTGGAGCACAGAATCACCCAATGTGATCTTTACTTACATTGGGTGAATCTGTGCTCCACAACCTCCCTGGAGATGTTCAGGACCAGGTTGGATGAGTTCTAGTGGGAGGTGTCTCTCCCTGTGGCAGGGGGTTGGAAATGGCTGAGCTTTGAGGTCTCTTCCAGCCTAAACCATTCTGTGATTCTGTAAATCTGTGATTCTGTGACTGGCCACAAACTGCTACAGAGGAGGCCAAGTGGTGGCAGAAGCAGAACAAGATGAGTATTAAAATGTGAAAGAGGAGGAGATGATAGCAAGGATGAATGCAAGAGATTGCTCTGAACAGCAGAGATGCAAAGTTCACCAGGCTGGCCAATAGCTCTCCTGTGACCGAGTGAGGGTGATGAGCAGAAGTGGATGTTCCACAGTTAATGAAAGGAGTCCTTGCCCTTGGCAGGAAATCTGACTCCTGTAAATTGCCCAGAAACTCAGCTGCAGTTTGGAGCTTCATTGCACCGACAGCTGGTGAGTGAAGATGCTGTGAACTGGAGTTTGGTTGTGTCTGCTAACAGGGCATAGGCAGAGTTGTTTCAGCCTCACCAGCCAAACACAGCTTGCTCTGGAGATTGCTGCCAGTTCTCAGGGATGTTTATTTCATACATATATTACAATCATCTGCTGGAAATGAATTTTCAGTTGTGTCATGCAGCAACATCTGGAGTCAGACGCCTGCTAACAATGGATTGTACAAACAAGCAGAGAGAAAATGCCCAGGGAGCTGCCCTGCTCTGGGCTGGGCTCCTGGACTACAGCCTGAAAGTGGCAGGGCCCAGATGCTAATGCTAGAGAGGTTCTTGCTCTAGGAGGAGGTGTACGTTCAGTTCCCAGAGCTGCTAAGTAAACAAAACTGCAGACAGTGAATATGTTAACTGGAGGAGGGGTTTATAAAATAAAGGGAACTGTTATGGGCTCCTGGCAAGTCAGAACCCATTGCCCACAGGGCATTCAGTGGTACACTGTGTGCTTTTTATTGAAGCCTGATTCGTGGAATTTTATGTTAGCATCTTATTTGTTTGGGTAAAAAGGGGAAATGGCTTACAGAAAGAAAATGTAGCAAAAAATGACCTGTGTAAACACTAAACATTCAAATAATATCACCGAGGCCATGTATAAATGATGACCTGAGTCATTACTTCAGGACAGTTAGGCTTGGGGTTGTTGTTTCTCTGTTGAGGACAGTAATTAAGCTCAGAGACTTTGTTGTGTGTTTCAGAAGAACAATGAACACTTGGGCTGTGACACAAACAAAAGCTCAAATCCTAACTTAGACTTCTATGTGTGTTTTCCACATCATGAACCAGAGCAACACTTTTACATATTCTTTAACCAAATCTCTAGAATTCTGAAGTGTCTGGAGTCTGTTGGCAGCCGTTTACTACCTTTTTGGCCCTGGGATTTTCCTATGGATGCTTTTTCGAGAGGCTGTCAGATGCTGTTTGTTCCACGCCACAAAAGCAAACCTTTTAGGGTATCACCTGGAGAGGATACAGAACTCAAGCAAGAGCAGTGCTGAGGCAAGTGGGAGGCAGACTCCAAAGAGCAGCTCAACTCTTTGGACATTATTTCTACTTCATTTTCTTAAAGAAAAAAACCCCACCAAATAGCCCACATTTTCATGGTTCATCCACATACAAAGACTAAAAAGCACTGTTGCAATCTCACTAATCTTTACATGATTTCCCTCCTCATTACTTACATTAGTCATAAGCAAAATTTACACGGGGAATTTCCCTACTCCCCCACAGTAACTTGTTGGGGAAAATCAGTAATTGTTCTACCAACCTGACACCAATAAATCCTGCTAATTCCTTGTTCAGTTCTGCCCGCAGAGGAAGCATCCTACCGTTCTGACCTTCACCTACTTCGGATGAAACAGCTCAAGTGCCCTCTAGTGTGGTTTCAGGATATCCAGGTCCATGCTTTTCCCTCTGAAAAATCAGAGGGTTTCTTGTTTGATTTGAAACATTTTGACAGGTCTATAGAATTTTATGACTTAAGCCACTGCGAAATAAACTTTGACTAAAAAAAAAAAAAAAAGCAAAAAAAAAAAAGCTGATTATGATTTTTTTTTTAAATTGGGTTAAAATATTGCCGAATAATAATTCTGGCTTCTTCCACAAGCACTTTGCCTGTTTTGTCCCCCCAAATGGCAAAATGCCTCTGATGTTTTCATGACCATTATATCTGCTTAAGAAAAGATACTGGGTTTGGGTATTTATTAAAGGATACTGCTTTCTTTTTTTTTTTTTTTTTTTTTTTTCTCTCATAGATGGGCTTAGAGCATCACTATTCTGGGGAAAAAAATTGTCTGGTACTTCTATCTACTTTTTCAGTTCTTTATATTTCCAAGTGAGAGGATTCTTCTCCTTTACTCTTGTGAGATCCCCACCTTGAATACTGTATCCAGTTCTGGTGTCCCCATCATAAGAAGGACACAGAGTGAGTCCAGAGGAGGGTCACAAAGATGATCCAAGGGCTGGAGCACCTCTGCTATAAGGATAGGCTGAGAGAGCTGGGGGTGTTCAGCCTGGAGAAGACTCCAAGGGGACCTTAGAGTTGCCTGCCAGTGTCTGAAGGGATTCTACAGGAAGGCTGCAGAGAGGCTGTCTAGAGACAGGAGGAGGGGGAATGGTTTGAAGCTGAGGGACAGCAGGATTAGACTTGAGCTAAGGAAGAAGTTCTTCAGTACAAGAGTGGTGAGACTCAGGAACAGACTGCTCAGGGAGGCTGTGGATGCTTCTCCTTTGGGGGTGCTCAAGGCCAGGTTGGATGAGGCCTTGAGCAGCTGAGTCTAATTGACAGGAGTCCCTGCCCATGGTGAGGAGGTTGGAGTAAATGATCTCTGAGGTCCCTTCCAACCTGAGGCATTCTGTGATTCTATGATTTATCAGTGTAAATTTTATTTCTGTTATGCTTTTAGTATCTTCTGAGCCACAATAAAAATTTTCTGAAATACTCAATTGATCTTTATTTTTCCATTTGAATTGCTTTCCTGGCTGATTCAACCCTCAGAAATCTGGCCCTTTCAAAGCTATTCACACTCTGAGTAATGAACATGCTTGGATCATCTCAGAGCATGTATTTCTGGAAGCTTTCCTGGCTGTGCTGCAGAGTCTTTGAAACAAGCTTCCTGTTGAAGCTAATACACTGACTTTAGTTTCAATAGTGTGCACACCAGGAAACAGACTCAGGCAACAAATGGGTTTGTTTTTTTCTAAGTGAAGGTAGAAATGAGAATGGACCAATACCATTGTTTCAGACATCTTTCAGAGTAGTGAAATTCTTGAAAGAAATGCCAATATTTTTACAATTTTGACAAGGGTTTGTAGTGCTAGGGAGAGAGGGAATGGCTTTAAGCTTGAAGAGGGGTGGTGGAGACTGGATACTAGGGAGAAATATTTACAGTGAGTGTGGGGAGACACTGGAACAGGTTGCCTAGGGAGGTTGTGGATATCCCCTCCCTGGAGGTGTTCAGGGTCACGTTGGATGAGGCATTGAGTGACCCGAGCTAGTGGGAGGTGTCCCTGCTGTCCTGGCTGACTCCAAACTGGTAACAGCATGCACCCCGTGGCTGGCCTAGAATTCTGCCCCAGGAAAACAAGGACAGCTGCACATTATGGTGGGGTTAGGGTCGTGTTGTGTATGTGTCTGTGTGCCAGCACGGCCTTTGCAGTGGTAGGTTCCCCCTCACTTCATTGCCTATCTCTTTATGGACACATTTTGCCCACCCTGTAGTCTCTCTGAATTCAGAAATAAGTGAATCTCCACACCATGGGGATGCTGTTTTATAACTCTTCAGTGATAATTCCTTGCATCAGTATGTTTATGTGGCTGTTATGCATTGTGGCTTCCTCTTCATTCTTCTGATATGTCTGAAATTGGTGTGAATTGTCATATTTTCAAGGCAGAAGCAGAAAAGCAGTGCTCAGAGGTCCACATGAATGCAAGAGCAAATCAGATTCTATGCACAGGAATTGACATGGAAGTGGTGGAGCCAGTCCAGAGGAGGCCACGAAGATGCTGAGAGGGCTGCAGCAGCTTTGTTCTGAGGACAGGCTGAGAGAGTTGGGGCTCTGCAGCCTGGAGAAGAGAAGGCTTCTGGGAGACCTTAGAGTAGTCTTCCAGTATCTGAAGAGGGCCTACCGGAAGGCTGGGGAGGGACTATTGACAAGGTCTTGCAATGCCAGGACAAGGGGCAATGGGTTTGAACTGGCAGAGGGGACATTGAAACTGGATGTTAGGAGGAAGTTGTTTGCAGTGAGGGTGGTGAGACTTTGGCACAGATTGCCCAGGGAGGTTGTGGCTGCTCCCTCTCTGGAGGTGTTCAAGGCCAGGTTGGAGGAGGCCTTGAGTGACCTGTACTAGTGGAAGGTGTCCCTGCCTATGGCAGGGGTTTGGAACTGGATGATCTTTGAGGTCCCTTCCAACCTTACCATTCTATGATTCTGTGACTGGAGCAAGGATCCACATGGCACAGAACCAGCCTAGTGAAGTATGTGATGATTTCCCTTTCCACAGTGCAAATATTTTAACTTAGCAGTTCTTCTTGCAGGGGTTAGTAGATGTGAAAGAGGAGGAGGGTTGTAAAACAGTGAAGTTTTGAATACTTAAGCATACAATAAATAGTGATTACAGAAGACAAGGACACATTTTACTTAGCAAGAAAAAGGAAATTTTGGTCCTGGCAGCAGGTCCTTCAGAAAAACATCAGTCACTACTAGCACCTGACTTCAGCCATAAAAGCCACAGCAGCTGACTTTTCTACCCAGATCCATGAACAGTTGAACACCTTTACAAGTTGCCAAATACATCTGAACTTGTATGAGTGCATTTTCTTTGGAAGGACATTTTGTACATCTCTAACATGCTCACAGTCATTACAGATTAAACAACTTTGTATAAACTGGACAAGAATAGCTTTGTATGTACGATTTTTAAGAATCCCTCCTCAGTTTATCTGCTTCCCAGCAAATTTCCATGGAAGGTGCATGCAAAACTCAGCGCCATTTCATTTTAGAGAAGCAAACATTTACATGAGAGAATGAAGCTCCTAGTGGGACTTTTTTGTCCTTGCAAAGGAGTAACTCAGGGTAAAACTCAGAGAACCTGTTTAGACTCCTCAGTGAGTGACTGAGCTTCTGTTCCTCACCAAGAGCTCACCCTGCAAGGACACACAGATGTAATTGGAGCTTAGAGTCTGGACCACAGTGTCCTCACAATGTGCATGGTGCATGTGTAAAGAAGCTGCCCAGTCAAAGAGTGGCTTTGTACCTCTGCCTACACCTCCAGAAGACCTACCAAGTTGGCATGCTCTGCACTCAACATGTAGCCCCCAGCAGAGAAATTTACTCCCGGAGTGAGGAAGAGGAGAAAAGGATTCCTGTTGCCAGTCCTTCACACAGCTAACATGAGTCATGCTGTTGGAAGTGGAGCTCTTACTATTAGCCTGAATAGCAGAGAAATCTTTCTGCAAAATAACACAACAATTTACCACAAACTTGTTGAAAATTCCTTGCAACAGAACCCAAAACTTCTCCTACCTATGCAAACTCTGTGTCCAAATATTCTTCTGATACAACACAGGTAGAGTTTTCATGTGTCAAGGGAAAAATGACCTTTCATAGTCAGAGTACAGCAGGCAGCTTGGTGGTCTCCCAACTATAGCACTAACCAAATTCTACTAACTCTGTAGCTTTTTAACTCCAAAATATTGTTTGTCTGTTTGCTTTAAAAGTTGTTTTTCTTGATTGAAACCCATCAAGCACTCAGGGAACAGCAAATGGGCTCTCTAGACTTTCAGTTCCCATGTTTGTGTTTCATAGAATCACAGAATATTAGGTTGGAAGGGACCTCAAGGATCATCCAGTTCCAACCCCTGCCATAGGCAGGGACACCTCCCACTAGTACAGGTCACTCAAGGTCTCATCCAACTTGGCCTTGAACACCTCCAGGGAGGGAGCAGCCACAACTCTCCCTGGACAATCTGTGCCAGTGTCTCACCACCCTCACTGCAAACAACTTTCTTGTAACATCCAGTTTCAGTGTCCCCTCTGCCAGTTCAAACCCATTACCCCTTGTCCAGTCATTCCCAGCCCTTGTCAATAGTCCTTCCCCAGCCTTCCTGGAGCCCCCTTCAGATACTGGAAGACTACTATCAGGTCTCCTGGAAGCCTTCTCTTCTCCAGGCTGCAGAGCCCCAGCTCTCTCAGCCTGTCCTCAGAGCAAAGCTGCTCCAGCCCTTTGCGCATCTTTGTGTCCTCCTCTAGACCCACTCCAGCAGTTCCATGTCCTTCCTGTGCTGGGGGCTCCAGAACTGCACACCGGACTTCATGTGGGGTCTGACGAGTTTGTTTCAGGTTTGTTTGTTTGTTTGTTTTGGTTGTGGTTTTGGTTTGTTGGTTGTGCTTTTTTTTCCTATATAACCAATAACCCCCTTCAAATTTTCATTGTTTAAAACAGATAAAACAGATAAAACAGATCTGTCTTGGTTTGTAGTGAGCACTTCTCTGTAATACTGACCACCTGCTACAGTTCATATATTATCTTCTGCTGCTGTCATTACACAGGGAACTGAAAAAGATATCAAAACTTCCATCAATTCTTAGGCTAAATTAGTTGTGCAGAAGCAGACATTTCCCTTCACTTCTGTCTGCTGGGATTCCTCATCCACTGTCATGATGAGAGGCAAGCCCTGCAGCTGCTACTCAATCCCTGCTGCTTTTGCTCTTCATCTTCCATTGCTGGGATGCTTATGCCACTTAAGAGGTAGAAGCGAACCAAAGCCGTATCTGTTGGTGGGAGCATCTCAGGCAACACATCACTGAATCACTCCCCAGGAGCTGCCCCAGCTCCCTGGTGGAACCGTTAGTGACAAATCACCACTGCCTTTATGTCAGGAGAGGGAAATGCACAAAGCCTGTGGCACGTTTCACCACTCACTTCTCTGATTTCACATTCCAGCCTTGACGCATTTCTGAGGGACCACAGAAATGTGGAGTTTAAAACCTGTCTAGTAAACTTCCTTCATCCCGAGGCATACGCTTTGAATTTAAGCAACTTTCATTTTTCCATTGCCCTTCGGAACAGTTTCCTTTTCCTACTTGGCTCAAACAGTTCTCAGATCAAGACAGCAGCAGCAGCAGCAGCAGCAGCAGCAGCAGCAGCACGTTCCATCCTGCGCTGCGGACTGTGAGTCAGAGCTTTCGGGATCTCCACGCTGGCTGGATGAAATTGTGTGTGCCCCCAGGCAATTGCTCCAGGGGTATTCCCTGCTGGCAGTGCTCACAGTATCATACAGTACCCTGAATTTCTGCTGTTGAGACACAGTACAGCAACCCTGTCATTTTCCAGGCAAAGAGCAGAACTGCACACCCTGCCCTGCACCATGGCACACAGCATAGGCTTTAGAAGAGCTTTTATAGGCTTTCCCTAATAAACTGTTCCAGAACACTGTGAAAGAAGTCACTTTTGAAACCTTTCTTATGCATTAGATTTTAATTGTCTAAAGAGAACACAATTACATGGGAATAAACCACAAAGCTGACCTGGGACAAGTACTCAAGAATGTGTAGTTCTGGGATCACTCCAGTAGCCCAATCTGCAGAAAATCTCCACTTTGATGCTAGGCCTCATACTGGTTGTGATTTGTTCCTCACGGACCTGTGAAAGCATCTTGAGACCAGAATAAATGAACATGCAAAATCCAGAAGCTCTGAAGAAACAACCTTTCATGTGTCACTGGGCAGTAAGAGCAGGTAGCATTAGCAGTACCTCAAGGCATTAGGTCTGTAGGAACGAGGATTATAAGTCAGACCCTCACAGAGGGAAGTCTAAGTGCAGAAGAAAAGTGCCTGTGCAAGTGTGCGTAAACTGCTTGGTGTATGCAGTCCAAGAAGGATTTGAAAAGTCTGCAAAGTCCAGCATATATATTTGTAGTCTCCACCATGACCACTACAATATATTTGAAGAACAAAATGAATTTTTAAGGCTTGAGGCTTGGGCCACATTCTTTGCATTGCCTGAATACTACCTGACTTTGACACCATGAGAATAGTTTCTAGGATATTGTAGTTCTCAAGTACTGAGGGCTTGTGTTACAATGAGATGTACAGGTAAGGATCTGGTTTTATGCTTTTCCCAGCAGTGCACACAGCAAGGTTACTGCTTTCCACCTTGTGGCATTTTCAAAGTGAAAAGCAGCATATTTTGATTTTAGAGGGATGGCTTCAAGTTGAACAGGAGCGGCACGTTCTGATTTTGGAGGGATGGGTTCAGATTGAATAGGAGCAGCACACTGATTTTGGAGGGGTGGGTTCAGATTGAACAGGAGCAGCACACTGATTTTGGAGGGATGGGTTCAGATTGAATAGGAGCAGCACACTGACTTTGGAGGGGTAGGTTCAGATTGAATAGGAGCAGCACACTGATTTTGGAGGGGTGGGTTCAGACTGAACAGGAGCAGCACACTGATTTTGGAGGGGTGGGTTCAGATTGAACAGGAGCATCACACTGATTTTGGAGAGATGGGTTCAGATTGAATAGGAGCAGCACACTGATTTTGGAGGGGTGGGTTCAGACTGAATAGGGCATTCTTATTGGTGGTAGAAGAAATACTAAGGCACAATTATATTTTAACATGGTGAGTGTAAAGGAGCATACTACAGAACCAAAGCAAACCTGCATTGTGATCCTCTCCTTGATCCATTGGGTAGAGGAGAAGTGTCTACTGCTTCAGCCCAGCATGTTCTCCATTACACAGCAGCACGGTGAAGATGGCTTCTCTTGGAATAATTATCATTAAGAAATCTGCCTCAGCTTCGAAAGAGTTTCAGTTATGATCTGAAAGAGCAGACAGTAAGTTTTTAAAGGAGAACATGGAGAGGGAGTCTAAGGATCACATACAAAAGAGGGAGTAAAAGAGCAGGTAGGCAGTGTCAGAACCTGTCCTACTTGAAGGAGAGCATCTCCCTCTTTAAATCAAGGCCCATTAGAGACTCATTCTACAAAGACCCTTTTCAAATAGTTCTTTACTTTACGCATGAAGCTTACACTGCAACATGATACATGGCCTGGAAATTGTCAGTGTGTAGCAGAAAGGCCACGTGAAGAAATAGTATCTCACATTTGATGATTGAGGCCTCTTTTATTTGAGGCTATATAAGGAGGTTGTGTTTTAAAGCACAGCAGAAATTTATGCTCAATAACATGAAATCAGGCTGCACACAGGCAAATGTCACTGACTCTTGTGGTCTAAGCACTCCTGTTCAGTAGCTTCTCACACTGGGATCTACAGCAGAGACTCTTAAGCCCAGGCTAAATAAGTTTATGCCTGCACAGCTGTTCACTATGACTCATCATAGAACTAGTTCCATATTTCATTTTCCATGCTGACCCAACCAGTCAGATTAGCACAACCTGATCCTAGCCACCACACACAGCAGAAGAACTCCTTCTAACTAAACCCTGAGCACCAGTTTGGATCACTTGGTTTCCTTAGGATTTTTTACCATTTGACAAATGATATTACCCTCTAGCCCAGGTTTCCTGGGAAGCAAAACATCTCCTTACTCTTCCATTCTTTCCAGGGCAATGAAGCCAAATTAAAGCATTTTATCACATTTGTGGATCTCTCAATGTCAACTGCCCCAAATGTGCAGCTGCTTAGTGGGCAGCAGATACGACTAAACATGCTCTTTGCAACTGTCACTTATTGTCCAGGAAAAATACTAACCAGGGTCAAAGCTTCCCTTCTGGGCAGTGCTTTGTCTCACACCAAGTCAAGGAAACACTCCACTTGGGAGAGCTGCACGTTGCCATGGCAAAAATGCATGAAAGGGATCCTTCACAAAGATGCCAACCATCTCCAGCTCCTGTTATGTATCTTTGTCTCCTTTGGTTTTCTGGAGGGGAGCACATTCTTTTAAGTGAGAGATGACAGCAGATAGCTCAGCTGTGATATGGAACCTGACTTCTGTTCTTCCTTTGGCTAGGGGAAATTTAGTGGCAATGTTCATCCAGAACACCAAATGTTCATCCAATTGCACCAAAGAGGCTGTGCATGCTGCAACTGTTCACATGAGCCTGCAGACCACCCCATCACCAGGCGTGCCCTGATCACCCAACTCACAGGTTGGGGAGGTCATTTGTATAGTATTAAGGACCACTCCTCTGCAGCTGGCAGGGGAACTTACCTTAGCAGAAGAGCAGCTGAATCAAAGTGGAAGTGTGCAACTCATAGACTGGGAAGTCCATCCAAGTAGAGAGAAATCAGTGAGGCCCAAAGAGCAGAAGGAATCTGCAAATAGAGTATATTAACTGGTGACTGCATGGACAACTCTTTTTTTTCCTCTTTTTTTAGTGGAGAGCTGAGGGAGGACTCAAAATCCCAAACTAGGGCTAAGAGATACTTACTGGAAGAGAACAGAGGGGAAAAAAAAAGTCTCCTTCTGTGCTCATTCCTATTTTGGCCATTAAAGGGAGATGCTAGAAATAATACCTGGATGATGCTTGCAGCAGAAATTAAGTACTTTACAGGATGCCATCATTTTACAGACTTGCAGTGCTTTTTCTGAAAAGCAGCTTTCAGAGATAAGCCAGGATTTGAAGCACAGAAATGCTGGACACTCCTAAAAAGGAGAAAACCAGACCAGTGCTGTTGCCTGGGGACTCAACAGCCTTGTATAAGGTTTGCAGACTAATCAGTTCTGCAAATTCCTGATGCAACATATTTTAATCAATATTTTTACAAAAATATTTAATACATACTTTTATTAATCAAATCTATTTTTAAACAATTAAAATATGTGGAGTGAAGCAAAGGAGCAGACTGTTTGCTCAGGCAATTGGAGAAGCACAGTCCATTCTGACCTCTTTTGTGGACCAAGCAGCGATTCCTGAGCTGCATTCTGAGACAGGAGCAGTGTTGCCAGGCCCTTGCCTTCTGGCAGTGGAAGTGGAAACTGCAATACAGATGCCAACAGTATGATGCAAGCTTCATTGTCCCTGTCAGAATGAGAGCCCGTTATGGCTTCTGGGCTGTTTGCTTGGAATTTAAAAGTCAGTTGTGGTTCCATGAAAATCACACATTCAAACTGGGAAAGAAGACATTGTTTCTATAGGGGAGGCCTTCCTCATTCCCTGGCCTGTGCTTCCCTGAAGGGCTATTTGGGACCTTGAATGAGGAATTTGATCTTAGTATGAAACTAAAGAGCTGAGAAGGACGAAACTGAAAGGAAGATGAGTAATGGCTTTAAATTGAAAGAGACAGTCAATTTAAATTAGGTATGAGGGTGTGACACTGGCACAGATTGCCCAGAGAGATTGAAGGTGGATGTCCCATCCCTGGAGCTGTTCAAGGCCAGGTTGGATGTGGCTTCATAGAGTCACAGAATGGTTTAGGTTGGGAGGGTCCTCAAAGATCATCCAGTTCCAGCCCTCTACCACAGGCAGGGACGCCTCCCACTAGAACGCTCAAGGACTCATCCAGCCTGGTCCTGAGCACCTCCAGGGAAGTTGTAGAGCACAGAATCACCCAATGTGATCAAAGATCCGCAACCTCCCTGGGCAACCTGTGCCAGTGTCTCACCACCCTCACTGCCAACAACTTCTTCCTAACATCCAGTTTCAATGTCCCCTCTGCCAGTTCAAACCCATTGCCCCTTGTCCTGTCATCACCAGACCTTGTCAATAGTCCCTCCCCAGCCTTCTTGTAGCCCACTTCAGATCCTGGAAGGGCACTCCAAGGTCTCCTGGAAGTCTTGTCTTCTCCAGGCTGCAGAGCCCCAACTCTCTCAGCCTGTCCTCACAGCACAGCTGCTGCAGCCCTCTCAGCATCTTGGTGGCCTCTTCTGGACCCACTCCAACAGTTCCATGTCTTTCCTGTGCTGGGGGCTCCAGAACTGCACACAGGACTCCAGGTGGGGTCTGAGGAGAGCAGAGCAAAGGGGCACAATCCCCTCCCTTGCCCTGTTGCCCACACTGCTCTTGCTGCAGCCCAGCACACAGCTGCTGTCTGGGCTGCACTCACACTGCAGGCTCATGTTGAGCTTTGCATCACCCCAGACTGCCAGGGCCTGTTCCTCAGGGCTGCTCTCAGCCATTCCCCACCCAGCCTGGAGTTGTGCTTGGGATTGTGCCCACCCAGGTGCAGGACCTTACACTTGGCCTTGTTGAATTTAATGAGGTTGCCCTGGGCTCACCTCTGCAGCTTGTCCAGGTCCCTCTGCATGGATCCCTGCCTTCTGGGAAGCTGATTGTGCCACACAGCTTGGTGTCATTTGAGCAATCTGTTTTAGTGAAAGATGCTCCCCGCTCACGTCAAGGGGATCAGAACTAGATGATCTTTGGGGACCTTCCAACACAAACCATTCCATTATTCCATTCTATGACCGTGAAATCAGAACAATCCTCTGCAGAGCCAGTGAGCACTCCTGTGAACTCTTTGCTGTTCATAAAGCACAACCCTGGAATAATTGCAGGTGCAGGCTTGAAAAACACTCAGAAAGCTGCTGAACACCTGAAAGGAGTTAGCAGCATTTTACCCTCCTAACCTCTCAAAGATCAATGGGTTAGCAGAGGACAATTTGGAAGATAATGAAAACCAGAGAAAAAGTAGGTCAGACCTGGAAGAATAGTAAACTTTAGGCCTGTTGGGATACATTTTTTGAGTGTTTTCATTCTGAAGTCATTTTAGGATGATCTTTATGGGATTAAAGACTCAGGCATACTTCTAGGAATTGAAATTAAGCAGCACTTGCTGAAGCAAGGATAGCTTCTTATCCATCTGTCACGGCAAAGAGAAGCAATGCCATATGTTTGGCAGCATCTACTGATCCAGGGCTACAGTCAGAGAACTTTTCTTCCCAAAGGTTCTTAGCATCCTCTGCAGTGAGAAAATGACCAAACCCAAATGGTCTTTGCCTCAAGAGCTGCATAATTGTAAATCTAACTACAAAGACATTGCCGAGTGTGAAATCTGTTACTAATGCCTATGTGCTTGTGTCATCTACACTGGATCTGAGGTAGAGATCTACCAATCCGGAGGCAGTAGCGGTGTGAACGCTCAGCGCTTGGACACCAAGAGGCTGCCGTGGCCAGGCCAGGCCTTCTCTCCCTGACGCAGCGGCCAGCAGAGGGCGCTGCCGGACGCGGAATGCGGAGCCCTGCTGGGCACCGCCAGCCTCGGGCTGCCCCCGCTCCGGCTCCCCCTGCTCCGCATCTCCGAGCTCCGGGTCCCCCCGAGCTCCAGGCACCTCCGCCAGCTCCGGCTTTCCTTTGCTACGGCACTCCCCCGCTCCGGGACCCGCCGTGACCGCGGGCAGAGGAGGGGTGAGGAGAGAGGGACAGAACCCTGTTGAGTCCTGTCCAGTGATGCTGTTTTGTTGTTGGCATCAGTTCCGTAGAGAAAGCTGCAGAGGGACCTTTTGGTTTCTGTCCTATTTGTCCTGGCCATCCAGTGACTGGGGCCAAGTCGCTGTACCACATCCGAGGCTCAGATCCTAGGTCACTGCATTGGCAGCAAGACAGCAGCAATCTCGCCCTGTAAACTGCACTTTCATAGCTCGGTCAGAGATCTCCTGAGGTCCTATGTAACATCGCTGCCTGGCAGCGCAGCCACTATTTGACCCCACCGTGCATGACAAAGGCGCTGCAGGAGGAGCTGAAGCAGTCAAGTACGAAAGCTAAGCACTGTGTGGTGGAAAGCACCACAGAGTCTGAATCGGGGTGGATACCGATCTTGTACGCAGTTGGCAGGGTCAGTGTGGAAGGCTGTGTGAAGGGCAAGAGAGGCTCCCATACACTCCCTGCCACTAACTCTCTTAATATTGGCTCACCTTAATCTCTATCTTTTGTGAAGTGATTGTGCAATCACTCGATTAAATGTGCTCACCTGCCAATTAGGTTTTCTGTGATGATTCAGGTAGCACCCATTGAATCTACTCAGGGAACAGCTCTCCCCTTCAAAGTGGTCCTGTCCCTACAGCTCCTCTCCTTATATTCACTGTGATGCTCTCTTGACCCTCCTTGTATCTATTTTACTACCATCAGCTCATAGTGATAACTGATTAAAAAAAAAAACAACAACAACAAAAAAAAACCCCAAACCACCAAAAAACTTTGGTGAAGGAACATATTTAAATCCTGGCTGACTCTACTCAAAATAAAGGCACCAAGAAGAAGTAAGATCTTCCTCCTCCTGGCTGAATGCACACGCAGTAACTATCTCTGCCACAAAGAGCATGCACGCTAGGTAGATGTGACAGGGCACATAGGTTAAGTCAGCTGTCCTAGATCATGCCAGAGCTCAGGATAACAGGTGTGAACCTCCCATGACCCAGCTCATTGTCCACCCAGTAAAGCTGTAGATACTAATTTAGCCAGAGATGCCTTCAGCCTTCCGCTGTTGCTTACTCATCTGTCCGATAGATTAAAAGGTTTTATTGGCAGCTAAATTAAAACCCAAATGTAAATTTCATTTGTTTCCTTTAGAACCTAGATTGCAATTTGCAAGGATACTAAACTGAAAATAGTGTTTACTCAGATCCAGGGGTTTGGGTTTAAATTGAAAAGAGAAGAGGAAAAAGGAAGAATGAAGAAGGAAAAAGGAAAAAAATTCTTCACGGCTCCCTGTTATTGACAGCTACCTGTAACCCCTAGGAGCCCACAGGCAGCTTCAGACAGACTTTCTGAAGACTCTGGAAGAAAACAGCAGCTGAAAAAAAAAAAAAAAAAAAAAAAAGTGAGAGGATAAAGATCTAAAGATTTTAACAACCAAGAGAGCACTTTTGGTCAAATCCTGAGAACAAAGCTGGAAATACTTTGTCACTTCCAGTGACTGGAAAACGAGCATGAGAGGCCCTTAGTTTATGAGTATGAGGAAAAGCAGTGTTAAGGAGAATGGCTTTTTTCCTGCTGTCCTCGGACATCAAATTCTCGAACTTCCTTATAATTTTGTGGTCCCAACCCCCAGCATCTGCAGAATTTAAGTGTCTAGGAGACTGGCATGAGATACATGCCATGCTCACAAGGCCGAGAGGGATTTTATAGAGTCCAGGCGGAGGGCTGCTGCCCGTCCGCGGCAGCCGAGAGAGCGAACAGAGCCGGGGGCCCTCGCCACCCGCAGAGTAAAGCCTCGGGCTCCGCCGCCCTTGCTGCTGCCCGAGCCCTGCCCGGGTAGGGCGGCCGGAGCCCGCGGGCAATCCCCGTCCGTGCGGCCATCGCCGCCGGGCACTGCTCTGGGCACAACGGCCAGGCGAGTCCCGCCACGGTGGGCCGCTGCCGCGCACTCCCCCAGCGCCGTCCCGGCAGCCTCC